>JAYRBW010034760.1:0-11981 GCA_036023295.1 Invenusta paracnida | reverse complement strand
AGCGTATTTAAAAATACAAAATGTTAAATTTTTCCATTCCCGGTTTTTCCCGGTTCTTTTTTCAGTTTCCCGGTTTTTCCCGGTTTATTTTCATTTCCCCGGTTTTTCCCGGTGCGCGGACACCCTGTATATATGTGCATATACAAATATTTTATATTCTTATACATGTATACTTCAAATGGTTTGTATTCTACGTTAAAACACGAGTTTATAATGATGTATATAAATTATGATGAATATAAGTTTACTAAGATTTTACTTAAAATAGTCGTAAAAGTAGAAATTGCCACCCTGACTAATTGCCAAGCAGATAATATTATGATTAAATTTGTGAAAATTTGATTTCAAAGTTGTATAATATAATCTTCATAATACACCCATTCATAATAAATATGTATATTCATTTTACTTATTAACTAGTATGTATATTTATAAGTGGTGCTTAAATGTTAATTTATTTTTTAAAAGATTAAATATAACCAAAAAGACAAAAAAAAAACAAAGTGCCAAAATATATTAAAATTCTATAGATTATGAGATATTTTTTATGAGTTATCAAATACGTCTTCGTTGTGATTTTGATAAAACTAGTATTTACGAACAAAAATTAAATACCATCCTTTTCACATTAAAAGCGAATATTTTCTTATAGAAAGTATTAATTATATTTTTTTATGCACTCACCTGAAAAATTGAGACAGACAAGTGGTGGCGAGCCCCCACTGTGCAGACTGGTTGGTGAAGCGGGTGCCTGATGAAGACTGGAATCATCCGAGTGGTGTTGCTGTATAGAAAACTGATGGTGGTGATGATGATTGCCGTTCGTGAGACTGTGGACCTGCTGCTGATGATGCTGACTCAGTAGTTGCTGCTGATGACTGGCTGATGTGCTATGGCTTTTAGTATCGAGGTAGGTGGAGGCTAGAGCCAATGAGTTGAGCCCATTCATCGGACTTCGTGGAGGTGACAGGGAGTTGAGTAGGTGTGTTGTGTCAGGAGTCTGTTAAGGGAGGATAATTTTGTATACACAAAGCTATGAACTTTTACAGATAATACAAAACACGACAAAATATGCGCATCTTCATTGATGGGATAATAACAAAATAATCCCAAGTCAATTTACGCAGGTAACATAATTATTTATGCCGAAAAACTAAGTTACTCCACAAGGACAAAAACATAATTTTATATAAAAACAAATAAATATTTTCAGTCAATGATAACATCGAAGTTTATCATTAATAAATCATACTGGTAAATGTACATTTTCTATATATGACGCATATAACTTTAAAGTTAGCGAAAACGGTATTGATTGCAATAACCCCCTTAATTAAGACTAACAAATGTAGGGAATCGAGTAAATTTTATTCTTAATGGAGATTTTTCTGTTTCTAGTCAGAAAACGCTATGGGCTGCGGTTATTTGACTCCGTCATCTTAGATACTGTCCACTTTTAAAGATTTTTAAAGAATATTGTTAAGACCATAGAGTAATTAAACACAGTGTTGACTCTAATTGATTTCATACACATCGCGCAGTAAATCTTCGTCAATATAAAATCGTTTTATTTTAATAAATTCTATGTAAATGGGTTACAAAAAAGTAGTATTAAATATTTTTATGAAATTAATGTTAAGATCAAATATATATTTTCAAATAATTTTAACATATCGTAAGTTGTAATGTTTGTAAAATGTAATTTATTGCCAATATGCCTAAAACTTTTGTATAATATAATTTGTGTTACTGTTGTCAGTTTTTAAAACATTATATTGCAAAAGCTTTTGGGTATCAACATAGTAGTATTGATCTGTATATAGAATCAATAAGAGTGAAATCTTTGTATATTAGTACTCTATGGTTGATACCATTATTAATGCATGAGGTAATAAGCTATTTGCAAAGTCAATTCATAGTATAATTTTAAATTACATATGTATTATTCGACATCCAAGCTTCTAAGAAACCTAAAAAGATTTAAGTACATATAAACAGGAAATATCAAAACCAAATAATACTTACTTTACATAAAGTATTGTTAAATGAAGAGGGCTTTTTATCCGCTGAAATAATAAAGTTAAAATTTGTATATATTATTATAAATCAAGTTACAAGTTTCACAAAAAATATACTTACGAATATCTGAGTTATGAATGTGACTATATTTTCTCATGCTGAAATAAATGAAAAACTTATAATTAAATTAGTGTCCATTATTTAATCATATATTCCCAATAATTTCTCTCATAAATAAATTCAGATTGTAAACGTAAAGGACAGTTTTTGTTAAGTTTATATAAAAAAGCATTGTACAAACAGAATTTCCCTTCTCTTGACAAGTCAGGCCTATCTTATTTTCTTAATTTTATTTTATTTGCTATCTTATAGTTATGTTTTGTATTGTATATGTAACCTCTTTTCACTTTTGTAAACATTATAAGCATTATGAATATATTTCTGATACCATGGTGTTTTCATATAATCATTATTTTTATAAGGACTTTAAATGATTGATGTCAAATATCACATTTTAAATGGAATAAGGTTTTCAAGTGCTTTGCCATATATCAAATGTCATAAAAGTTATTCCGTTTTTCTAGTTTCTATAAGTATCTGTTTAACTTAATATTATAAATGTTTAATACATATAAGAATTTTACAAATATATTTCAATTTTTAATAAATAACATAATTCATAAAATATTTATGAATATATTTATATATTTTAATATATAAATAAATATTTTAAATATTTATATCAGGAAAAATATTTAAGAAAAATCGATAAACAAACAAATAAAGAGACAAGCTAGCAAGAAGACAGCATTAAATAACAAGACATGGAAACTAGATGAATAACATTTACTGAGCACAAAATAATAAGGTAAAAGGTAACTAGGATGAAAGCCAAATTGTAAAGTAAAGCTGTAAAGTGGCAGAAAGAATTTTCATCAATACAATCAACCCAGTTATCAATATTATATGCAACTAACTACAATCTGTCTTTAATCCTAGTCTACCCTTTACCTTGTTATTTTGCATCATTTTTTGTTTAACTTTAGTAGCATATCCTATTGAAAGATATATTTGTTTAGAATGGTATAATAATATGATATATATATATACCTCATTCATTTAATAACTATAATAAAAGTATGTTTTTTATGTATATTAAAATAATTATAAACATTTAAAGCTGCACCCCTATTTCAATTTAGAAACATATTTTCTAAATTTTTCACATACACCTGGGTCCTACCTTAAAAGTTAGCAATACATTACATTCTGTGATATTATTATTGCTCTACAATGTCAAAAAAAAACTACCTAAAATCATGGTTATAATTGGGCTACTTAAAACCTGCTATATGTGCAGTCTAATACTTAGCATTTAAGTTAACAAATATTTTATATGTATTTTGCATTATAAAATAATTTTACAAATGAAAAATTAATGATTAATCTAGTTCTAATGAAACTATTATTTTATTTATAATAATGCAATATTTTACAACCTAGTTATATAATACGTTTTCTTTGTTTTGAGGATTTATATATATTTATTATTATAAAAAATAATATTTCAAAATAATTAGTAATAGTTAGGCATAGAAAGCTGAATAAATCAATTGTTATTAATAATACTTGTTTGGTGTAACCATAGAAATTAAGTAGGTCACAAATCTTATTCTCGAAATGCCTCTGCCATAGAAATATGATTTAATAGAAGTGATTTGTTTACATATTTTAACATACATAGGGGAATTCCTGCTTATAGAATAGTGCAATTTATTTTATTAGTAAGTCAATGGAAAAATTTGGACTTTGCTTCGTTTATTACTATATTTATAACTGAAATAAAAGTATCTCATCAAGGTGTTTTCTTTTATAGGTGAGTATTCATCTATCCCATATTACATTATATAGTATTTTAAATTATGACATAACATATTTTGTTAATGATATCTGTGCTTTAATTTTAATACTTTTTGTAACAATATTATATGTCAGAATAATGGGTATACCTAAAGGTATACTTAATTGATAAAAATGCATTTATATGTAAAGTTAAGTAGGTATCCTAAATTTTACACAAAGGCAATAGTAGTTCCAAAAATTCTCAAGTTTTATGCCCATTTAAACGTTTTATTTTTAACAATGTAATCATAAACGATTTTGAAATATATAAGATCAATTATATTAATCCTTATCATAATTTAACATATTCTGATTGGTCTATATGTGTTGATTAAATAATTTTTCCATTTTATAAAATGAAAAATATATTATTTTAATTTATTAAACACAACCTTTCAACTTATTATAGTTATATAGAATTTTATTGTTTAATTATTTAGCCTACTTATGTTTAGTTATTTGTAATCCTTACCTAAGGCTAAACTGCACATTAAACCATTTTTATATAATTAGTAAATCATTGAATGATCATTAATGCAATGATCATAGAATAATATGTTTTCAAATATTATTATAAAAAAGCATGAGTGTAGATAGATAAATTGTTGATGAATTGGTTTATTGTAAGAATAAATGCCAGAGGGGTTACATAAACAAATCAAATGGAATAAATATAGAAATGATAAGTACATGATAAACAAAAAGGAAAAAGTCACTCAATGTGTCTCTAAAGTGGGTGGTCCATGATCGTCCTGATCTCACACAGATTCATGCCCAGATCATCCACCAGTTGCCTTGTGTAGGTATGTTGGTGTCCTTGGCCTTTTTTAAACTGATCATTGACTTCCCATATGACAAGGTCTGAGAGGGGTTGATTACTTTGGATACAGTGGCCTATGAAGCAAAGCCTTCTTGAATAAACAATCAAGGAGATGCATGGAAAATTGCTGTACAGATCCGCATTGGTGATGTGTTGGGCATAATTTAATCCCCTTGACTCGATGTAGTAGCCATGTGTAGCATCCATCTAGTCTTGATGTTAATTGGGGTGTTAGCATCCATATTTCATACCCATAGAGTAAAATGCTTTCTGTTGACTTGTTGCTTTAAATATATGTAGTTTTGTTTCTGTTGAACAATTGGATGACCAGATTCTCTAAAGTTTGGTGGTTGTATTGAAGGCTAATGCCTTTCTTGTGCTGAGATCTTTCTTGCTCAAGCAAACCCAGCTCCCAAGGTATTTGAAATCGTCCACCTTTTCTATGGCTCCTTCAGATGTTAACAATTGTGTATTGTTGTCAAGGTCAAACCCAATATGCATGAATTCCGTAGAATTCCAGAGGCTAGAATTTATGATAATTGTTGATAATAATAAAAATGTGATCATTATAACTGTCCCCCCAATAAGTACTAAATATTAAGGCATGGCAAATAAAGCTAGTTATTATTATTAAATTTTCTGATTTTTGTTAAAATCCTGTCTGGATAATCAATGGTTAGATAAGTGAGGATACATTGCATTATATAAATCAGATAAATTTTATACACAACTGAGGGATAATCTCTAATAGTTATTTTGTAGTATTAAAGATATACATATTTTATTATTTAACATACAGTTTATGTTTAGCTATTAATAGTTATTAAAGATAATTAAAAATTATATTTAAATTATTTTTAATAATTAATTGCTGTCATATTATCACCCATATTTATTTTTAAGTCAGTTATAAATATAAATAGTGATCCTTCTTACTTTATAGACTAAGAGTTCCTACTTTAATTTTAAGTCATAGTCAGGCTCAGTTATGTTACTGTTTAATTTAAAATATTGATCCAGTTATTTTTTAGTGTTTTTTCATCTAGTCAAAGTTATACTACCATATTTGAAATAACTTACAGGCTTAATATATTTATATTTATTTATTGGCTATCCCATCTATTTTTCTAAAATATAATTATTATATTTATTGTTTCACAGTCCTGAAAGAATGCAATCAAGGCTTTTAAATTTATTCAGCAATATTATAAATAGTATTATTCAATTTATCAACCATCTTAAGTAAAGTAACAAAATACACATTTGTTAAAATATGTTATATAACATTTAGTAGATTTAAAAAAACAATAGTATAGTGGTTAAAGATCCATTTATGCATAATATAATTAATGCAGTTGTTTTATTTTTTGCAAAACAGGTTTAGTTATACAGATTCATTTTTATTTATATTATATTTAATCTTGGCTCAGCTTTTCTTATAAACCCAGTATAAACAGTTTTGTTGAATTAAATTCGTTAAATAATATTTTGCTTTTGATCCAAAATATGTTATATACCATAATCATTTTATATTTCTACTGAATACAAAAATATATACTTCACATTTTTTCACTTAATGAAGTTTTATAGACTTAATTTGTAAAATAGTGTGATATAATAAATATATGTTCAGAAATAACTCTATAGTATACTTACTAAATTAAATATTAAAATTAGGTTTTTCTGTTATTCATGATCATAATTCAATAATATGCTTTCTTATTATCATCTTAATATCTCTAGCTACTATATTTCATAGATGAAACTCAAAATTCACACCTATCCTTTTGAGTCAGATACAATATATGCCTTTAATGCTAATTTAAACAAATTATTCAAAATATTTGCTGTCATAAAAAGATTTTCTATAGTATTTATTTTTAAAATCTTATTTTAATTTTAAGTTTTCTGTATATTTACCAAACATAAAACTATCATATATAGCATGGCAGATTTATCTTTTTTGTGTTTTAATCATAGTGAACTAATTGTTCAACTTTTTAAACTAGTGTTTTGTGATCTGCAGAATTTTTTTTGCCTAAAACCTTTGAAGACCATATTGTTTTATCTAAGCATTTTGGCCAAAAATGAATGGCATTTAGGTAGCAACCTGTATATAGGTATACATGCATATATTCATAATGAAATAAATTAGTATAATACAAATTGTTTAATTTTGTTATCAATTTGCATAATTATTTTCTTTTTTTGTTATGATTTTGATTTCTGAAACTATGATATTTACCATTATGTAAAATTTTGATCAAATTCAATGTACATAACATTTGATTGTTGTTCACTGATAAAAGCTATATTTTTGTTTTCTAGATATTTTACACTCTAAATTATTTAGTTAAAATTATTAATATTTTTGTTCAAATTATTATTCTGTGAATGGTATGATTATAGTTTTGAGCTACATACTTAATTTTATGGTATATTTCCAATAAATAATTTGTTTCCATTATTTTATACATTAATATGGCACTGTATGTTAAGTACCTTTACATAATTAATATATCAATAAAATAATATATTCTATTTCAATATGCAGGACTGTATACATTGATAATTAACCAGTTTCTTTAATTATAGTATGCTAATAAAGTCATAGTATAACTATTCATATATTCATACAACAAAATTCTTGCACTATAATATTGTCATAAATAAATTATTTTTATTAATTATCACAGTGTTTTGCTATATACTTTTATTTATAAATTAATATATTAATATGCATAAAATTACCTGCCAAGCTACAACATTTGTGGTACAGATTTCAATATTTATAAGAATTTAATTATTTGCTTATTGAATATTCTATGTTAGTAAAAGTATAAATTAATTCAATTTTTCATATATTATAAATGGTTACTTTACTGTATTAACATTAAATTATATTATGAGCATATATTAGAGATACTTAACACTAGAAGGGCAAAGCCATCATATGATGCACTTTTAGGTTTTTTTTTGCAAGTTTATTTCTTATTCTTCTAGTGATATTTATGCCTTAGGCCTTCTCTACATGATTCTAATTATTTTTCTAAAATATTCCCTAAATTGGCTGAGAAATTGATAAATATACCTAGAACAGCAAGAGCATTATATGACAATTTTGACAAATTTAGCCTGATATTGAAAGCATTTAGAAAGCAAAGTGAAATAATGAAATGAAATATTTATGAAATGAGTTTCTTTTAACTGTGATGATTGCACAATATATTGTGAACCTGAATATTGCGCAATATTAATTAGTTTAGTTTATATTTATTAGTTTATGCATGGACTCCCATGGTTTATGCAATATTAAATACACAGCAGCTATACTTGATACATTTGTATAATAAATTAATCTTGATAGTCTCTGCTTCTTTATGATGACCCAGCAGCTATAGTTGACATTATATACAATACACAATTATACACAATACACTCCCATGGTTCATGCAATATTACATACACAGCAGCTATACTTGATACTATTGTGTAATAAATTAATCTTGATAGTCTCAGCTTCTTTATGATGACCCAGCAGCTATAGTTGACATTATATACAATACACAATGTTCCTAATGACACACGCTGCAATGAATCAGTGAATTACTGATGAAATAAGTGTGAAAGTTTGCCAATATTTGAATTTATTATAATCTAATGCTATCCGCATAAATGTACTGACATTCTCTTATTTGGCTTATATTCTATACAAAATTAATATTTTATCATAAAATACTTCTTATAATACTACTATAAACATATTTGTAGTGATATTGAAGTATAAATGTATAAAAAATGGCATAAAAACAAATGCATCATATGACGCTTCTCATCATTCTAGTTATACTGATTTTCTCACCTTTCTAGTGTTAAGAATTAGGAAAATGCAATGAAAAATATGAAATATAGATTTATATAAATATGTTTATTTATAAAGCTGAATTATATAAATTCATTGAAAATAATAATAATTTACTCTATAAAATTAGATAAACTTATATAGTGGTGTTGTAAAATTCAAGTTATCAGGTAGTGTCAGGTATGTATACCAGCCCCATTATAATAAAAATTAGATTAAAGTTTTACATTATGTGATACAAATTTTGAATTATAAAATTAAATTTTATATCAAAATTTAAAAATTTCAAATTATATAAATGATAGATTTAAGCATTCAAAGCTATAGATCTTTAATATTTTCTGAATAAAAGTAGTAGTTTTAAAGATAAAATAGATTAAACATATTATATTTAATAATTGAAATAGTAAACTCTTGAGCTTAATGATATAATATTACTATATAGTTGTTATGGGTTGTATTACAGGGTGGCCATCATTTAGACATGAAAAAATGCACATACATTTGTGTAGATATTTTTCCTATATAATAAATAATTCTAGATATATTTACAATTGTTCATTTATTTAATATTCAATATATGCGTACAATAATAGTAATTCAGTTCAGAAATTATCTCTCTGTGAATATGTAGAATACAACTTTGTATGTATATTATAGTCATGTTTAGCATATTACAAGTATTACAAGATTAATATATGATGCACACATTATAAAATAGTAAATTTCGTGACAATAGTGTTTATATGAAGGTACATATCAAAATATAGATATCAAACAAACATAGATGCTTAATAATGACTACGATAAAAAGTAAAAAAACAGCAATTCTATGTAATATAAACTGAATATTTATAAATTAATAATATTGCTATTTGAATACATATAATTTGTCCAAATATCACAAAGAAAAAGCTACCTATATATTTTTCAAAAACTTTTTTCACTGGTCATTCATTACAAGCATGACTTAAAAATCTATGATCATTATTAGAAATTGTTTAGTAATATACATAGAAGTAGCTTCATTTTAACAGAAATAAGATACCTTGGAAGAATTCTGTACTTTTGATTGGTTCTCTGAATATTGATGTGCAGGATTTTTCAGCAATGATGCATGATGATCTGATGACTTCTGATTGGGTGAAATTGTTTTGAATTGAGTTTTGTTGAGAATCATCTCAAAGATACTACTAAAAAGTACTAAAAAGAATAATTGAGTCTTTCATTTACCTCTAAATTAGAGCATTGCATTGATATTATTACATTAATAACTTTGACAGAGTAGAAAAAGTGAATTGTGTATCTTCATAATTTATAATATTTAAACAATTAAAAATATTAGCAACTTTTTAAGCAATTGTATATAATAAATATAGATCTAATATTAATGACCATTGATATAGATGAATAAGTCTCTGATTACTGAAGTACATATCAGTTTGTTAAAGTAATTATAGAATATATCAAAATATAATTGACAGTCAAAATTGGTAGGAAATTATATAAAAATTGTCTGGTGTAGTTTAACTAGTGGCTTATTTTTAAATGTCTATGGTCATTAAAATATCAGATTTATATATATCCCACAAAAAATAGACATATATTATATTTTCATTAAAAATATATTAACTTCTATATATTATATTTATATTTAAATATAAAAATATTAACTTCAATATATTATACTAAAATGAAATATATAATATATTTCATTTTAGTATACTTTCATTATTAAGAAAAAAAATCAACAGATAAAACCACAAAAGTTAAACAAATTAATATTTATGAATAAATATTACTGTCTGAATATAAATAATGTTTAACTTAAATGTTTTCTACTTATAAAATTAATTGTTATTTTTTTCAAAAGGCTAAAGATAGGATTCTGAATGTGATTTAAAAATATAATTATTTTGAGAATAAATGGTCATATGGACAAAACAAATGGTATTTGTAGTTATAGAATTGTACTAACTTCATTATAATTATAAATTAATTTATTGATTATGCACATATATTATATGACTCATACTATTTTCAAAAAGTCATAATAAGTATAGTATTAATAAAAGAAAGTTTTAAATTTAGTATCAATTGTATATTTATATTTTATATAATTTGAATATTATATAGATCTATATTTTTGCTAATAAGCAAGCAGTATACTGCTAGTCATAACAGGTATTATATATTCAAATACAGGATTTATTTTCAAATAACCTATGCTACCACAAATGGTAATATGCTTTGTTTTCTATCAATAATATTATTATTTTAATACTAAGAAAACTGATTAATATAATGAGAGTCTATTTTTATTTGAAATATTATTGTTTGAATAAATTTAATAGAGTACAGTCATAATAAAGAGGTTAAAGAATGCTGATAATTTAATTAATCTACAATTTATTTCATATCCATAGGTTTTTATCTTATATATTGCAGACTCAGATTTTTATTTTGGATAGTGGATACTGTTAATTATATTAATATGTAAATTAAATTAATCTGTTAATAAGGAATCTCAATATATAAAATTGTCTAATTGGTGTAGTCTTACCTTTAGTCATAATTTATTTCAGGTTCCTATTACTATTAGCTTTATATTATAGTTATTTATTAAAACTATAATTGATTTTTTATCTTTATTTATTACTACTAGTAGTAGTTAGTACTAGCATATTTTCGGTTTTTGATGGACTTATATTAATAAGTTATATAATAATATCTTGTATAATATAAATAAATTAATATCTCTATTATTAATACTAGAGTATTAATGTAATAAATAAAATAGGTTCCTATGAAATTTATATTATAAAACTTTTTATTTATAACAATAATATAATTAATAATGCTAATATATTATTAATAATATTAAAAAATTATAATATTTTTAATAATATTAATAAGTTATAATATTTTTAATAAATTTAAAATGTTATTGACATTGAACGTCTTATACTTTTTTTTCCATATTCATCTCCACATTCATTTCCATATTTATCTCCAACTTTATCTCAAGAACTATTTGGCCTACAGAGTTGAATTTCATATCAATTGAAAGCTTATAAAATTTTTGGAATATGAATTCTTTCCAAATTTAATTTAATTCCTTCCTTCAAAAGTTATTACATCATAAAGGATTACTACAGGGTTTGAAATTAGCTCATGCCCAGATGCCAGTGGTATGGGGTTTACTTCTCAGGCATATTAACAATCAATGTCATACGCCCAGGTGGCTAGTACATAATTAGACTTCTATTTAAAGTCTTTGTTTATAATATACATACACATATGTATGATTCATTGGCACCATCAATATCTGCTAAAGTGAAAGAAAAGACTGTCTACATTGGTCTATGCATTTACTGT
>JAYRBW010034749.1:0-11983 GCA_036023295.1 Invenusta paracnida | reverse complement strand
TAGGTCAGGTTGGTGCCGCAAATTTAAATAAATGTCCCTTCTAGATAAGCGGCCAACAAATACGTCTATTTCTATGATTTGAATATATTAATTTTGACAAAGGTTTTGAAAGAGTTTGTGCAATAAAAAC
The DNA here is from genome assembly GCA_036023295.1 of Invenusta paracnida. Taxonomy (NCBI): domain Eukaryota; kingdom Metazoa; phylum Platyhelminthes; order Proseriata; family Coelogynoporidae; genus Invenusta; species Invenusta paracnida. The sequence continues at coordinate 11,853 of JAYRBW010034749.1, read as the reverse complement.
CATTATTTGAACATGTACCTATAGGTACTTATAGCACAACATTTTAAAATATACTACCTATAACGTTTTTTTGTTATCTTTCAGAATATTAAGGCCACCTAATAAATGTATAATTATAAATTAATTTACAATTTTTGGTACTACGAAACATAAAAATAGAAATAACCAAAATATAGCAAATTTTATTTTCCTTTAGCTAATCAATCAAATCCACTGCCCAGTTATAAGAATAGCAAATATCTGACTATACGGAGAAATTTGAAAATTAATACCTACTAAACTAATTCCATATTTAACTTTAAAAATGTATTATTATTTGGAAGCCGATAAAGTTTCGTTCACGTCTATCTTAATTAGGTTTTATTATGATATGAACAATTTATAATATATGTTTGCATATACCAAAATGATGAAGGAAATTTAAAACTCATTAAATTAAGATAAATCTCATAAAAGGAAAGAAACATTACAAAGTTCACACATTTATAATCAATTATAAATAGAGTTTCGTGTTTTCTACAATAATCGGTTTCTACTTCCTTCAGAGGAAATGAAAACTATGTAATAATCGATTCTTAATGATGTAATAAACTATATATACATACACACATATATCTTTCTTATATATCGTGGTCTTATGCATCAAAATTAAGTTCAAAGTTCTATATCAAATATTTAAAGGTGCCATTACTTTTTAGATTATCTACTATTACAATTTATGATACAATAAAATAACGATAAAATTCTATGTTTAATATATAAACATGTCTTTAACCTTTTAATTAGTAGGAATCTCAACTCTTTGAGAAATCAATTAAGTATAATCAACAACTGTAGTATCCATAAATATATGTTTTAGACATTTAAATTATAAACATATTTTAATGGATACCTACTGCAGTTGTCGATTATAATTAAATAATTTCTTAAATATAAAGATTACTGCTAATTATTAATGATAATCTACTTATACTGTTAATCATTAATTAATCAATGCTAATGTTAATCGTTATAAAATGGCACAAAAACTAAAAGTCTAAATACTCATTTAAATACAATATTTAAATTCCACTTAGTAACAGAATTAATTAAAGTAATTAATAATAATACAGCTCTGAATTAATAAATAAATGAAAGGTATAACAATATATCACTATACCATGATAGACCATATTATTTAGAACAGAAAGTATGAAAAATGTTACTTGAAATCTTAATACATATCTTAATACATATCTTAATATCTGCAAACTATTTTAATTAACCCGTAATCTTCAATTATAATTTTTGTATGCATTATATAGACTGGCGGGTTATAGAGCATACTCGTTCAGATGAAAGCAGCTTTAAACGTATTTGCAACACAAAATAAAAACAGTAACGCCCCCTTTTGTTAAAGAAGAATGCATCTCATATTCTATCGCACCAATATAGCTAGCTAAAGTGGCATCAAGCTAACCCAAAGGATTTGGAATCAGTGTGAAGGGGAGGTAGGATCCAGAATTTGGTGTCTTCAGTCAAAGACTCCCCGCTGAAAGTAAATTAGACTCAGTGCGCTCAATTGACGACGAAGGATCAAATGCTAAATCTACTTACTTACTAAGAACAGTTTCTTTTTTAAGAAGGGGTGAGGGATGTTGTTACTTATATGTATAGCGTAGAATGGACCTAACCCGCAGAGCACCTATATCATGATTATATCGTGTAATTACAGAGTACATAATAAATATGCATGAAAAGGTAGCCCTCATATAGAGCTTGGAACGTGAGAGATGGTTGCTGTTTATATATTATGAAAAGATGGGAAGTGGTCACTGGTCTCACGTTGATTTCAAGTCATGAAGGATGGACAGTTACAAACACTTCAAAGAAACACACAATCACATGAGTGTTTTATTCTGCTGCCAATTCATAATCTTAATTAAGGCGCATTTTTTAGTTTTGGTTTTTAGCTGGAAGTACCTTGATCAATTGTTCTCTTCACACAGAATATATATATAAAGTAAAACAACATATACAATGTATGTCTGTGAATATCTGAAGAAGAATTAATAAAGAATGAGATGGTGGCATGCTGTTCAATTTATTGTCTAAACATTAAGCGATCACATAAACATCATAAATCCAATCTATATACGCATAAATATATCTAACAGAAGACTGTTAGATTTCGCTCACAAATACATTGCAGTAAATATATTCAAGAAACTATACAATAACTTAAGAATTATATAAGGACACATTGAGGATTGATTAGCTTTATAGTAACCTTTACTTTCTTGTAAAATCAGAATAGCGGTGATCAATTAATATTTAGTGTATTTAGGTTCAGCGTAAGTCCATAGGATAGGTCTACACAATTGTGGTTTATAAGATGTCATTTATTTATGTGAGAATTACATGCGCAACATAAAATAAAGTACATTTATCGTTTAATAATAAATTTAGCTAACACTATCTAGTTCTCCTAATAATCAATAGTTATTAATAAATAAAAGAAATGTACATGTCCAAAATGACATGGTATGAAATCATATATCATATTGCATTTATACAATAGAACATCTTTAAAACTCTCTTTTATTATCAGAAACATTTTATAGACAAAGCATTTACATATAATAATTATTGCCCTGAATGTCATTTTAAAGAAAGCTGTGCAGCAAAGAGTTAATGAACATTTATTACTTTAATAAATTACACAAATAAATTTATTAAAATAGCGTTCCTAATTATTATCATTTTATAGTCTTCTATGAAATATTAAAAGTTTCTATATATTTTATAAATATCACATTAAAATAGATATATGTTGAATCGTTGACTTTGTATTTTTATGATTATGTAAAACAATTTAAATATATTGATAGAACAATAACTACCTGGGCACATTTTGTGTCATATTTCATTGGTACAGAAGCTTTCCAAACATATAATATATGGTATGCTTTATAGGCTATTAAATTTTTAAAAGAAGCAACACTCGATCACACTATGTTATACATATATATATATATATATATAGTATTATTATAGTGCATATTGTTTTTATAATGAACCTAGGAGTATGTATGTATACAAATATATAAAGCTTATATTGTGTATATACTGTATCGTACTGGATAATATGGAAGATCATTAAACTTTATGATTATAGTAATAATAAAATTAATTCATACGTCATATTGAGACATGACAATTAAATTAAATTTACTCTCATGACTCTATAAAATTACTCTTCTCTAACATAATATACGTATATATAAAAAAATCTAGAAATCCATAAAGTGGCATTTTATCTATATAGCTATACATATATTATATATTGCTTTATATAGTACATGGCTTATAAGCTAGTATAATGAGAAGCTTATACTATAACTTGATTATAAAAATGAAATTCAATAAGTAGGTACATATACGGTTAAAAAGAAAAAGATCAATGATTAATGATTAACGTCAAATATTCCCATTATTTGGTAATTTAGAGATGTAAAGTGTGCTATATAAATTATGAGAAAGCTACTATAATGGTAAGATACGCAATATTATCTAATTTCATTATTATATCCTATATTTTAAAATTGTGTACCAGTGGATTATACTTTGAAGTAAACTAGCCTAAGAAATAATCAAATTAAAAATATTACTATTATGTAATGAAATTTCTTTGAAAAGGTACAAATATTTACAAACGTATTTTTTTATGTAATTCGTAAGTGCCTGACAATATTGATATATCATACACAATCAAATATATAAGTAGTTCTTTAAGATCCCAATTTGAATCAAGGAAATCAATTATTCCCACAATTGATCTCCAATACAGAAGAGTATCTTTTAAACTCATATACCTACATTATAATGGTTTATAATAACTTATACAATACTATAGAAAACAAAAGCCAAGTGACCTTAACACCAACCTTAAAAATAGTTGTGTTAATAGGCACAGATTCAAGCACATCCAAATTGATGTTCTTCCGGCTGAAAGGGACCACCTCATTTCGTTCCTTGTCCCAGATGATTTCAACAGTTATCTGAAATGTCCAAAAACAAAATTTGATTACTTTTATGCTGAAGATATATGTATGTGTATAGCCGCAAACCATGTTTGCCACTTAATTGAGTTATGCCCTGTGTTTGGTGGGTATAATAACTCCTATAATAACCGAAATTTGTAATTGTATTATATCAAATAAATCGATATAATACAAATATTACAAAAATAAAATTATAACAACGACTGTCTGTTTTTGTAAAAATCTAAAATAGATTATTTTAAAAAGATAATATGATAACAGCAGTCTAATTATTAAGTTGTATTTTTTTTCAATAAAAGCGTTTTAAATTATATTTGTGATTTATTTTCTTATCTAAATTATTCTAATTATATTTGATTTACGTTAAAAAGCCATCGACGCTTAAGAATACTTCATTAATTTTTTAAAATTAATCTCGTTTAAATAATTTTCAAATTTCGTACACTAGTATTTCGTAATTAGTATTACGCATCGCTAAATAATTATTCAAGTAGCAATATAATGCCAACTACGACTATAAAATACAACAATTTTATTTTTAAACTATTATACAAATAATTATCCAAATGAATCGAAACTAACAACATGTTGAAATACATTTAACAGTAAAGTTTACCTTTAATATAATGCATGCTTTTTTACTAATTTTTAAAGACGGGTTTTTGTTTTTAATAAAAAGCAAAATTTATCTTTTAGCAAACGAAGCTCATCAAATGTTTTTCAAAACACGGGATGGCATTTCTTCTTATGGTAAATGGAAATTGGATGCATCATCCATGCACATGCTTTTGTGAGGGTTCAACAACAGGCCTCTGACTCTAACCCCCATGGCGGCTTCAACAATTCGACCAAAAGTGAGACACTATTATCTAGTGAGACAGAACGAGTCATTGAAGTGACTATAATGTGATGAGAATGGCTCGCCGTGTTGTGAAAGGTTTATCACACTGGAACCAGAGACTATATAGAGAATCTTATAGACTTCTTTATATAGTCTATGACTGGAACATATGAGGGAAAAAATACGGCTGGACAAGAGAATTACAGAAGATGCGATAATGTCATAATAATCCGATGTCAAATATCACACACAGGGCATCACTTTATGATATTCACAGGAAGAAGTAGGGGGCCATCAATGCCTGTTATGTCATCCATCGAGGGGTGCGAAGTGCAATAATGCCCCGGAAAGAGGCCTACCTACAACAGAGCATGCATTCCAGAGGAATGGGTTAGCCCCACTGAGGCATAGCAAGAGATAACAGACTGACACGTGACTAATTAACAATCTTCGAAGACCGTATTGCAATTCAATCGCCTGTAAACGACCCTGCTTATCTTTCTCGCCCTCCCCTCAGTATTATATAGCTATCTTGTAAAAACAAAGGAATCGTGTTCATGACTCGCTGGTGTTTAGTGTTATATTGAGTTTGTGGAGACGCCGCCCCCTGTAGATCGCTTTTAAACATGTTTGTCTGCGCGTATTGTGTTGATATATTAGACCGGGAACGATGGACAATAAATAAATACTGAATTGCAATTTTTATGACGACATCGCCAGCTCCTTGTTAGTCTCGTCCGTCTTGAAATGAAACCTTCGTGTGTGTCCAGAGACAGACCACTCATGATTGCCTTACGCTCTCTTCACGCTTTCTCTCTCTCTCTCTCTCGCTATCTGCACCCCTTTTTCAGTCCATTTTCGAGAAAGAAGAAGGATGTATACACACAGACGCCATGCAGGGACCCACTTCCGCTCATGCCCCTGATACTGCCTATGATGGGGATTATAACAAATTCTATCTCGTCAGTTCCGAAATATAAATTCGAATCTTTAGATTCGAGGGTGCATATTATATAGTTTACATTATTATTCGGCTGTTTGTACGAATAATGTTTCGAATGTACTAAGCATCGATCCTTAAAAGGACTTCAAATGAATTTAACAGCGTTTTATTAATCTTCACTAACAGGCAAGCTTAGCATTAAAGTAAAATATGATTTTAAGAGGTATAATATTATGTATTAAGGATATTACATTCAAAACATGTAGTTTCATTTGAATCAAGAAAATTTAAAAGGCAAATTACTTACAAAAGCCTTAGGCGGTACTATAAAATCCGACAGAATTAAAATTACTTAGACGATTTCTAATCATCTAATTAATATACTTACATGTATTATTCATAAGATGCTCTTCGGGTTTATAAGGTCTTCTTAATTTAACTATTTCAAATTCAAGCACGTACAACTAATATATAAGAAGATGAATTTAAGAACATCGCAAATTATATATTAAAGAAATTCAAGAACTTTATCTTGAACAACATATTTCAAGTTTGAATTAGCCTGCTGCATAGCTTCATATTCATCTGAAACTTCAAATAGTTATGCACATACATTAATTTTCGGAGAAATAAACCAGATGGAAGGAGATAACAGAGGATAGGAAGGAGAAGCGAGAAATCTGACTAAAAATCATCATTTCCACTTTCTCCGCTGGTCAGTTCGGCTGGCTTAAAAGCGTAAAAAATCCCCCATGGAATCAGACTTTCCTCCAAGACTTATATATATATTACTGCTGAAAATCGTGACACAGGGGTGTCAAAAAGTAGCTCGACCACCCGAGAGAGTTAAGAATTGGGGATTAAAACCAAGCAGCTGTACTCACACCCCCCCTCTTTATATAGTGGCTGGTTAAGAGCTTCTGCGTGCTCTAAGTTCCATTCACCAACAGCTGATGATGATTCTCGTTCACGAAGAAACAGTAGGTATGTCTTAACATCAGCGAGCAAGTCGGTCTTAAATAGTATACTATGGAAGTTGAGTCGTCCTCGCATCGTTGGTAAGGACAAGTGCAACATGAGTATATTATCTCTGCAGTATAGTTTGAGGATACGGCGAATAACTAGCTAGTGGCGGTGAATTACTGGAAATCCGGATGAATGAGCGAAGAGAGGTCCCATTCTTGAGGCAAGTGAAGAGGATGCGGTAGCGTACACCTGCCAACGCCCCGAGGTCCACATGAGAAGAAGAGTGAATTAAAGTCAAAGTCTCTCTTGCTCTTCTTCTTTTCAGTTCTCTCCTCTCCACTCCACTCCACTTTCTCCGCCTTCCCTTTCATCGTCGTCTTCTTCTTCTTCGGAGAATTCAGCCTTAGGAGCATTTCGAGCGTGCGAAAAGTGGACTGCGATTGGGATAATTAAATAATCTCTCCTCTCCTCTTCACTTCCCTTCTCTCATCTCCTCTCTTCTCTCAACTCTAAATTCCTAATGCGAGTACTTCAGAATGAAGGTATATACATATATCTTGTGTGTAAAGTAAGTGAACGAAGAAGATTTCAGAGTATATAAATAAGAATTTTTTAAGAGACAAGTTATATAGGGACATCCCTTGTTTCTCATAATCGTCGTGGACAGAAGAAAACGAACGCGTAGTCACACGGCATGTGATAGAGCTTTAGTGTTTTCAGCGACTCCAAATTATCTTGTATACTACTTGTAGTAAGTTACTAGATCACGCTTAGAAAAACTCGCACTTATTATAAAGTTAATGCTGCATTGAATATTGCAAGCCTCAATCTATACTCGTATATAGCTGTATATCTGTAATTTGTAAGTATTTTTGCATTCCTAAAGTATAGAAATAAGAGAAAAATTTCATTCTGCAACCTGCTAAATTAAATTTAGGAACATAAATATTTTCAAGTTTTTCGTAAGTTTAATATAACAAATTCGTATACCCCATATTAACTTCCTATAGCCTGTTCGAATATTATATGCAAGAAAATATAATTGTTAATGCATAATATATTTGCGTCAAACTATCAATATAGTAATCATATCCTTTTTTTCTGTTAAAAAGAGCAACTTACAAGTTATGACTAAAATATTTTATATTTGCGAACATTAAAAGCAATACTGTCTAATACCTAATACCGCACAATATAGATATTCCAGCTTATTTTTACATGTTATAAAATATAAATTATGAATATCAAGGTTTTTCCAGCGCACATATATTTGTTGTTGTCAACATACATGAAAGGGAATACTATGACTAAGTGTCACATTACAGCTGTTTAAGTTTTCCTCTATCAACTATTATATGTTGACTCAAAGTTATATTATTCTTTTTTTTGAAAACAATTATAGGAAAATCAGAATGTCACTCTCAAACTCCCTCGCATCATGAATAAAACACATACACATTCGCAGAGAGAATAATGACTCAATTGCGTGCTACCTCGCTCATATGAACAAAAATATACAACTTTACATAAAATAATGTATAAAGCTGACTCATGTTGTAGCTCGAAAAGAAACTTGAATATTAATGTCTATAAGGAGATGTGTATACTACCATAAGAGGGTTCCTAAATTTAGAGAAAGCCAATTCAGAATGCATGAATTGTTTTTAGACGCGAATAACGACATCGTCAATGATGTCGTCATTATTATAGTAAAATACACACAGACACAGTCACATTCTATCGTAGAAATATCCCACAAATCCGCCGTTCTCGGGCAAATATTTACAATGGATTTCGTCCCCGGAGGGTCCCTCTTGACTTTAAACTTTTGATGATCGCAGACGTTCAATTGCCGAAGAAAACTAATAAGAAGAAAGCGTGTTGCTATCCAAGTGAAGTCTGCTTGCCTCGTTGCTCAACTACTCCATGTTTCAATGATTCCAAGAGTCAGCTTCAGTCTTCCCCCCCCCCGAGTTCTTTCGATATACATTCACGAGAAGTCAGGAAGTATGCGGCAGTAAGTTGTGAGAGGCAGCGCACAATCAAAGCGTCGAGAATAGTATAGTTGAAGCCTGGATGTCATGACAGAGGGAAGTGGGATGTATTGTTTTTAAGTCATGAGGCAAGAATTAGTAAAGAACTCGACGGTCCTGGGTGTGTTGTTCTTCGTAGATGTGTTTACTAATCCCCTTGATTTGATTTTAAGAGATTTTGACAGCTTGTGGAAAGGCGTAGAGAGGAAAGGGAAACGGGAGAAACCGCGATAAACAAAGAAATAACAAATTCAAAAGAACTATTCGGCGTCAAAGTATATTAGAAAAATAAAAAATACAGGAAAATGCGGGGGGAGGGAAGGAATTTCTAGTTGAAATCTAGATGAATTGAAAAAAAGTTATTTTGATAATTCGAGAAAGAGAGTTAAAAAAGTAGCAGGACTGTACGCATACTCCGAGTATGTGATGTATGAAATTGACATTGAGAATGGAAATATTGACTTTAAATGCTCAAATTGGAGAAGGGGTACTAATTTTAGCAAATGCCGAAATAGGATTCTTATTATGAAGAGATGGAAAGTCTTTGATGACTTGGTATGGTGATCGGGTTTCATTCACGAAGCACTTCAACTATGTAAACTATAGTAAAATAGTATTATTATACTATAATAGTACGAAAAGAAAGATTCAATGAATAGTTACAACATCCGACAGTTAAGACAGACTCTCACATTGAACGTTTTAGATTAAAAAATCAACGAAAAAAATCGACGAGATAGAAACTAATGTTCTAAAAAGTACTTGAAAGGTCGAATTTGTTGTATCAAAATATTATATTTCAATAAAATAGGAAACCATGAGTGTACTCGTATGTCTATTAATCATTAGAGCCTGTATAGGTTTGAATTTCATAACAAATTTGAGCAATACATACATTTATACTGATAATTATATCATAGAATATAGCTTTTAATTATATTTTAATTGTCCTTTTTCGTTTGCTACTTAAGAATATTTTGAGTAGTATGTATAATACTATAGTATCTTTTGTAATATATTGAATATATTTTTGCATCACACAGAGCACAATATACACCTAAGAATAAATATAAAATGTCATGTTTAACTGAAAGTTTACCTCTGAAAAAAATTCACTTCCAGTCTTAGTTTTTCTTGAAATACCGAACTGCAGAAATGTCGTGTTCCTTTGTGGCAACTTGGACAGACGAATCACTCCTGTGCTGGAATCGAGTTCGATTAAATCCTTGGCATTGCCCCAGTGAGCCACAAAAAATGATGCCGTTTCTATGAAGAAGAAAAAGATATATAACAAGCAAATAAGATCACGTAAAATATATTATGTAAAATCTTCGAATTGACTATATATTGTCTTATATTTATTTTTAAAGTAAATACTGAAATTGACATAAGTCAAATTGAGACATACATAATATTGTAAAAAGATATATAATATATATTGACAAATTTTCCCTTCTATAAGACTTTTATTTAGATTGCATACTTATTTATTTATATGGAGGCACCTTTTAAAAATAAATTATAAATATTTTTCATTACCACACTAATTAAATTACATTAAAGAAAATACACAAGAAAATGGATTAATCTAAAATTAAATTAAATACAAAATGTTATAAAGTAATTAAAATTATCCTTAAATGAGTTCAGCTGATATTCTGATTCCTTATTTTGAAACTGTGTTTACTTCAATAAATTTGATTTATTCATTCATAGAATTTCAAAATATTAAATCAATTATGTAAAGTATTTCCATAGCTATGAGAAATCTTATACATATAATATCTTATACATTTCAACGTGTAATAAGCCAATATTAAAAAAAAGTTAATTACATTTTGAAAGCAGAAGAGTGCAGAAAGAATGCACAGGTATTTTGGAAAAATATCTGACTCCATTAAAGTAATAAGAAATACTGTATGCAATTTAATGCACGGTATCAAAATCACAAAGTCGGTCTGGATACGCATGTAGGTGAAATATTTAGTTAAACATGTATACTATAAGCAGGGGCGCATCGTGGGGTTCAAAAAAGACCACCACAGGATATTGAACTATATAAGATAGGTGAATATATACTATATCCAGGTCAGTTTATAGTTGTATAAGTATAGTGTATGTATAAAACATCACGGTGGCGTATGTTGCATATTAAATTAATATGTCAACATTGCCTATTATAAAAAACATTACCTAATAATTTATGTATATTATCGAAAAAATAGTGGAATACAAAATACGAAAAAAAAAATCAGTTAGCAATCATATCAATATATCATCTAGGCATAAAATATATATATACATTCTGAAGAAGATACATCTACAGGATGTTTTTGATCTGTTATAAAGAATTCAGATTATAGAACATATAATAATATGCTTAAGAGGAATTTTAATGCCTTGAAGCGGTAACTTATCCTGCCATAAACATAGACATTTTTATAACCAAATTTAATCAACGTTAAAGCGACTTTTACATATTGATAACCTGCAGATAAAAAGTAGAAAGATCGTATATGTATAAATTTTCATCAAAATTAAAAGTATTATAAATAATATACACTTTCATCACCAGTAAATTTACACCAGTACATAACTTGGAAGCTAATTATAAAAAGGGATGCGTTATTTATTACACATCAGAAAAAATATAATATAGCTTTCCGAAATGAGATACCGTTACATGTATATACTATATTTACACTTTTAATGCCTATAATATCCAGATTTTCGGAGACTTTTAGAAGAAAACTTTAAGCAGCAAAATATAAACAGTAATAAAATATATTCTTTTAATATCGTCAAAGTGATATAAATTGGTTTACATTATATTATTAGACAAAAACTAATAATGAAAAGGTTTATACTGTTATTAACACTAAATTTGAATACGACTAATTTTTGTGAGTTAAATAATACTTAGATATATTTATAGTTTATCAGGGTGTCGACCACCTTATCATAATGGTTTTGCATGACTTTTGCATGACTTTTGCAGGTATGATATACATAGGAAGGGGATATATT
>JAYRBW010034738.1:0-11983 GCA_036023295.1 Invenusta paracnida | reverse complement strand
GTCTAAGAAAACTTCTTTTGATCACACCATATAAAATCTGTACCTTTAGTCAGGTTTTCTGCGACCAAGGTAAAAAATCAGACTCTTAATCGGAGTCATTTCAACCAAGGTATTAAACCGGAGTTGTATAGTAAAAAAACTCGACTATTGGTTTTTTTCATCACCTCGCCCATTGTATTACTTGTTTAAAATTTTATTTTAATAAATTTACACACATATATTTAAAAGATAGAATTAGATGATTTGTGTCTTTGTACCCTTACTTTTTTTCATTTCATTTAATTCAAAAAGAAAAATAATTTTTTAAACTGCTCTCATATTAAGCTAATAAATTTTTTTATTTACAGGTAAAAAGGTATTGAACTCATTGTCTCTGTAGACTAATTATTTAACAATTCTAAATCGTAATATAATTACTTTTCTAACAATATTGTACATGTATCTCTTCTTTAATTATTTTAAATATTATTCAATTTTCAAAATATTATTGTGCAAATTTCTTTTAAATGAAGTTTTTTTTAATTTATGAATATAAAAATTAATCACTACTAAAAGTGTACAATGACTGAACTAAATACATTGTGAATCATAAATCATATTGATTATTTGAAACTGCTGATGTATGCATGTATTTTTTACGTTTTCAATTCTGAAAACTATTAATTCGTATTAAATATAATAATTTGACATGTTTATTTATTAGTGCTCAATTTTGTACAATTATTATCATACTATAAATGGTAAGTTTATCTCTACCAGTACATTGTAGGTATCATATCCAGTTATGCATTAGACTTCAATATCTAGCACATATACGTCGAAATATGACATTATAGTATATATCAATTGAAACTTTGTATACATCTCTACAAAGTTCTAACATTTTAAAAGTATAATTTGCTATCCCTGTACAGGTTTTTCTCATATATTTCCTCTGTTTAGCACAAAATTTTTAAAATTTATTAATATTAAAAATATAGCAAAATACGTGCTAACAAGTAAAATTTTTATTAAATATCTTTCCAATTTTCTTGTTCATAAAACTCTTTATTAAAACTTTTACGTTCTATCGTGTCGGAGAAGAATATTATATAGAATTATTTTCGTTTGTCTATGTATATGTGTGTGAGGTACTTACACATACACAGTAATCAATACGAGTAAATGCGAGCAAATTTATTTATTATATTTAATATTTTTGTTTATTAGAATTTTACTTTAACAAAATTGAAATATTTTTAAACATAAATAAAATGTGAAATTTAGTCTACAGTAGTGTGGTTATTAAGGGAAATGTAACGCTTGTTGGGAATTAACAATATTTGTTAAAGAAGTATGCTACTTAGATAAATTTCATAATATTATATTTTAAGCTTAAATACTTTTATTAGAAATCTTTCAATTCTCAGTAAAAAAAATAATATTACATACATCAAACAATAATTTTGTCATAAACAAATGAATGATGCAGAATCTTTTTTCATGCACTTACATATAATCTCTCAAATGAAGTTCCATAAATAAGGAAAAACGATTCTCCCATTTCCCCTTTTTATTAGGACGTAGTAGAATGAACAACTATTATATCAAATGTACTCTAATGTATCATATTAATCAATGACTTTTCTTTCCTTCTTTAGTTAAATCTCAAACAAACTTTTTTTCCTATTTTTTCCCCCCTGCCAGGCTTCGGTCTGTTGGAGGCTGGATCTGTACAAATCAAAAACGAGGTGAATATTATGGTGAAAAACGCGGTGGATGTAATTTTCGGTGGACTCAGCTACTGGATGTTCGGGTAAGATTGACGCAAACCACCATTGTCAGAATCCTCAAAGCTACATTAACTTTACATGCTATTATTACCTACTATCTAACAATAGCCTCTTTCCCTTTGAATTTTGGTAGAATCACGAAAAAGATAATCTTGATCTGTGTTACTTGTCTATTAGGCTAGCTTTAAAGGAAACTTGAAATTTAGATAATTAATGAGAATTATCGACGGTATATACAAACATAAAGAAAAGTTTCCATTTTTCATAATAAGTTTTAAAGTAATGAACGAAGTCGTACATCTATATATTTCCTTGAATACACAATAAATCAAATTGCAAGCATATGTTTGATATAATTCTCTTATAAATTCTTATCACAGTTTTACTAGTTTAAACAATCTAAATTTTTTCAAAAAGTTTAACAGTATTCTGTAGTAAAAATTCACTAAAATATATAAAATGTACAAAGTGTTATAATTTTTCACTTCATGCGTAAACAATTTATTTCAAACAATTAGACAAAAAGAGAAATCAAGTATCAACCTGATTAGTTACTTAACTATAATTTAACTTTAGGATGTCATTTTATATTTCTCAATTATGTTATTCACTATAATAATATAATGATTATTATAAGTCAATAAGTTGAGTTGTCAATCTCAAAAAGTTGAAAATGTAACCATTATATTGAAGTTATTTTATCATTTTTTCCGTGATGATCACAAACATGATAACCAAAGTTTTCATTATTATTACCTACTAACACTAACAACATGTCCCTTCCTTCAGCTACGGACTCAGTTTTGGCACTGGCTGGGGCTCGAACGCCTTCATCGGTGTGGGTGACTTCTTCATCGAACGACTCTCCACGGAGAGTGATATGGGAACTGCTTACGCCACCTTCATGTTCCAGCTCAGTTTTGCCAGTACAGCCACTACAATCGTAAGCGGTGCCATGGCAGAGAGGACAAAGCTTATGTCCTACACGATCTTCTCCTTCCTTAACACCATTGTCTACTGTGTACCGGCTCATTGGATGTGGGGGGAGAAGGGCTTCTTGCGCGATCTGGGAGCCGTTGATATTGCAGGTTGGTTCTTTGGTTCCAAATATAAACCTCTAGAAGAAGCTATAAGCAAATAGCGACTATTGTAATTTGAGCGCATTATTGGGAGCATTCTGTATACTAAATAATTTATGTATGTTTCAAAATAAAATGCTACTTGATGGAATAGAGTTTCAATGTAAGAAAAAATCTCGGAAAGCAAATCTTAAGATATTCAACAAGTGCTGATGTTTCGCGTACTGGCTTCTACAGTTTCACAATTAAAGTAAAATTCTAATGCTGCAATAGAGGTAGTACAGTATAGAGCAATATATAAACATTGTTCAGTATATAAAATAAAATTACCAACATAGCATGGGGCCCCAGATAATTAGAAAAATTTAGATAGAAGGAAGTAAAGAAACCAGAATAGTTAAATGGTAATCCGATTAGGCAATAGAGAAATATTGATACATTAATATATCAACAAATAAGGAAGAAACAATTTCGTAGATAGAAGAGAGAAAAACTTAAATATTTACAGGAAAATCCGAATAGACATAACAATTAATACAAGTTGGTATTTAAAAAGTATTTTTGATTATAATTAGAAAAATAAACAATAAATACACGATTATTCTTTGAATATAACAATTTTATCTATATTAAGCACTTAAACCAAACTATGAATACATTGAAATCAATCAAATTCACTTACTTTGATATATCAGCACACACAATTTCAAACTTTTCCCATAAAATGATTCCTAAAAAAACAGCTGTAATTTAATTGACTGATTTAAACAACCTATGTAAATACTTATTAAAACGAAGAAATATTGTAACATTGACACTCATAGTTAAGCAGACAATAGGGTGGGCGTCATTACCCGGGTCTCCCCTAAATAGACAAAATATAAAAATGGACGTAAAAATGGATATAAAAATTTAATTTCATATAATATATATAATCTATAGTTGGAGTTCATTGTAGCCATTAATCAAATGTTATTACAACTTGTTTATAGCTTAAATTAGAGTATTTTCAGATTTGTGCTGCAAATATTCTACTAAAGTAATTAATTGGATTACCTATAATATGTCTATTTAATTAGAGATTTAATTATAAAATTATTTCAAATCTATAAGCAGAAAAGCTTTTATTAACTTCGAACTACATAGTTTATTGCAGCTGTTTCGTTATATATGTATGTATATGAGTTCATAGTGAAATCTATTAAAACAAAAATCTCCTGTATAATTAATCGTATAAAAAATGCAATACAAAAATTGTATAGATGAACCTGTAGGTATATAATTAATTAATCGTAAATCGTATAAATATTATTCTTACATATTGTTCAACCAATTTTGCCAATCACCAGAATACCTAAATCTCAGACGCGTTTCACTCTGTATGGAGCTCATCAGTGACATGCAAAGTATTTAAAGGGGTCCAATTACGATTGACTAAGGCTTGACCAACGGAGCTCGGTCAACTGGCAAGGACTATTTTCTAGTCATTTTATTTCAAGTCCGTATCATACGTACTATTTTAGAATTAAGATATTGAATTTCGAGCTTATTTATTTATTTATTGTTAAAGTGGTTACTGAGGTTACTGCTAAGCATCATACGGGATAAAACGCGTCTGACGTTTGAGTATATGGAAATTGAAAACATTTTTATTAAAAATTATAATTATCCAGCCATTTAATTGATCTTCGCGATTTATCCTCAGGTGATCTAATCGATTAAATGATTTCAATCGAATTTCAATTTTTTTAGAAAATACATAGTAAAGCATATTTTATAAAAATGTACTTGTATTTTTATACGTTTTTTATACATAATATTTTAAATATATACTATTTATTATGATTTTATTTAACGATCACTTCTATGCGATTTTTTGTATCCCGAATAATACTGACTTCTATTTGAAACTACTTGAAAAGGTGAACAATATACTTAATTACGAACAATATTTATGCATAATCAATACGTCCTGAAAACGAATCAATTTAATGATCTGACAGAGTCGATGTGCGAGACTTCACTGCTGAATAAATGTGTATGTATACTGGTTAATTAAAAAAAATTGTACTGCTAAAATAATTGCATAATAGGGTTTAAATATTGCAGGCTAGTTTATTTCAAATACCAATAGGTATATATATACTCAAAAATAGTTTTTCCTCGTTTAATTAATAATTGAATTACGCTATGACATACATATCAAAGCAGATGACAGAATCCAGAGAAAGGAAACAAAAGTGGTCTATGCTTACCTGGAAATATTGCACTTAGTCAAGCCGCCGTGGATATTTATTTACTTGGAGTGAATTATAGATGAGATACTGTCAGCCAAGAAAGAAAAGAATAACATTGTTTATTATCTGTTTTACTTTTATGTCTCGCGCGATAGATCTATAGAAGGGGAGGGGGGTACACGCAGAGCAGGACAATAGTTGATTGATAAAAGATACACACCGACCGACCGCACTAGTTTTTTACAAAACTACAATTTGAACGACAAATATAAAAAAAATGAGCTAAGGAGGAGCGATTCATGTGTTTATATGTGCCATGTTGTTGACTTGTTTTAAGATACTGTGCAAAATTTCAAAACATTGTATTCAATGGCAATTTTCCTGTCGGTAATAACTAGATTTTAAAAAGAATTAAAAATATACAACTAATATTATTATATTGAGAAAAAACACGTTTCGCAGAATCCTTTCTGTCTCCTCAGTTTGTATAATTTACAATTAAGAGAGAATAATATATATACATATATACTATGTATATAAATCAATGTTACATGACTAGAAATAGAAAATAGAATTCTGTAGATAAAACCAACAATTATTACATATGATTATATGAAATTAAATTAAACAGAACATGAATTGCTATAGATAAATGACATAAGAGAATGCAGACACACAGAAACTGCGAGCTAGAACATATTCAAAATAAATTGACTGCCGCTATGCGACGCAATTGAATAATTCATTTAGGCTAATGTATTTAATATGAAGAGTTTCTCTAATCTTATCTTTAGAGTCATGATTAGATTTTCCATGTTGTTTTTGTTCCATGTTGTAGATTTTCCAAAAATGTTTAATTGAACTAAGGAGGAGTTAAATAGAGTAGTAAAAACACAAATCTCAGTGTTATTCATAAAGAAGTGAAAAATCCACAATTGATAAACAAATAGAAATATATTCTGAGACGTTTCGGTTAGTTCCTATAACTAGCCATTATCAATCTAATTATATTAATAAGGAGACAACTGGTACATAGCTTTAAATATAGACAAGCGAATACAATTAATTTAAGAAGGGTTACATGATATAATAGAAAAAAATAGAATTGCATAATATAAAATTACCTAATTAAAATAAATAATAAATTCTGTTACAATTAACATTATAAAATCACATGAATTTATAATCCATTTAATAGTCACCAAAACCTAGACATACGAACAAATCGAAGTTAGGGTTATATAAGATGCAAAGTAGAGAGCTTGAGAGCATTACTTTTTTTCTATTATGTTATGTAACTCTTTTTAAGTTAATTGTCTTCGCTTGTCTATATTTAAAGCCATGTACCAGTTGTCTCCTATTAATAATTAGATTGATAAAATGGTTAGTAGAAACTAACCGAAACGTCTCAGATGCACTGTATTAAGTGGTTACTAAGTGTGAAATTAGTGTACATATTTTTTGTGTTCCGAGAATCTTGAGACTAAATGACATTTGATTTTGTCTATATGTAGGTATGTTCTATATACCAAACATTTCAATTGATAGAGAATATTAATTGATCTCAAAATTCGCGGAACCAATAGGCCATTTCACAAATACGATTTGGATTGTGTAAAACTATCTTAGTTTAAATCTTTAGCTCAGGTAAATGTGACCCGGAAAATAGACAGAATTTCGAACTACCGTCAAATCATTTCAAACTGGTTTAAACAGGTTCAAACCTTCTTGAAAGGTATACTGCATATTTTTAGATTTACTCGCTCTAAATATATTTCTGTTTTTAAATATAATTAATTAATTGGATACCTTAATGTAAACGTTTATAAACACCACAACAAACAGACAAAATATAATTATTGTATATCTATATTATGCACTTATGTATTTTTATTTAAAGAAGCTGAAGCTCAAAAATTAAGAGTAAAATGGATTTTAAAAGGTATTTAAGAATTATCATAATTTAAAGGAATAATTCCTTTAAATAATTATAAATTAAATAGATTATTAATTTGTTAATTTATGTTAGTAATATAATTTAATATATTTCAATTAAATATTATAATTGTAACACATGCGCATATACATTCATCTATTTAATAATTTTGTGAAGTAATCCAAACCAGATTATGAAATCAAATACGGTTTAGAAATTTCCAACGAGTAGGTATACCCGTTAAGAATGTTTTCTATTGTAAAAGATAGGTCAGTTTTTCTATAAAATTGGTATTCCTGTCGTCAAACCGGTTTGAACCGAACCGGTCTGGTGATTTATACTCAAAATATCGAGACATTTTGGACGCCTTAACAATTTGGACAGTTTAAAAATTCATTTCACCAAGATGGTTTGGTTTGAAGACTTATTTTCTTTGCCTGATAAACAATTCTTTGATTTAATTTAAAAAAGGTAAATATACATGTATTTGTTCTGACTATAAAAATACAATTTTCAAAGTAAAAATCGATCTGTTAACCAGTTTCTTAATTCTCATTTTTAAATTGACAATACTGAATATTTTAATTATTCTTCTACCAATGTACAAATAAAATATGTTTATCAATATGTGCTGTTAACTTAAGGCAAATAAGGTTTCTTTATAAATCACATATTGTAGATTGTAATTTAGTTATTTCGGTTAAATAAAATGAATTTCATTTTCAAAATATTTTTATATAAATACTATTACTTTAACTTACATAATGTAAGGGGGCTATTAAGAGGCCTATTGAGGGTTATTAGACCAACAGAAAATTTTTTTTTTATAAAATTACTCATCAGATTTTAACATTTATCACAAACTTGTACAGACGAAGATATAACATAAATTTCTTTCATGCCAAGCGAAAGGCGTTCTTTTTTATCAATTTCTTTGATAAATGTAGTGGAAATATATATTATGGAAATACAATGATGAAAGTCTTTTGTTAAAACTTCTAAAGGTATTGTTGGCTATCCAAATGAACTACTGTGGGAAAGTCGCTCCACATCAGACAAAAGAACTCATTTTTACAGTTGTTCTGAATTTATACATACTTACATAAAAATTATAGATAAATAAAGTAAGTCATTGAACAGCAGAAGCAATATAAATAGTAATCGTAAAGATATTTTGTTAATATTTTATTCTGTACTATTATATAGAACATAAGTGCAAGATATTTTTACGAACGCATTATCACTTAATTTATTTAATGTTGATCATGCCTTATATATAATTAAAGTGAAATGTAACTTGCTGAAATTATGTTTCTTTATGAAAACTATTTATTAATGTAAAATATTTCTTAAACATCTATTTATACAATATTTTTTATTAGTAGGTATTTGTGTTTTTAAAGAAATTTAAACATTAAGATTCAAGTACTTTTTAGCTGAATTGATGAATATGAATAAAAATATTTTACGTAGTTCATTATATTTATTAATGAATAATATATAATCTTTTTATATATTAATCTATATTCCATATTCCCTACTATATATAGAATATAGTGTATTATTTATAGTTCATAATTATTGTCAGTAGATGAACTTGCTTTATATTTTAAATAATTAATATTATTATTAATTTAGTAGTTTTATTAGCAGAATTATTCTTATATAATAAATTTGCAATGCATTACTATATAATATTATGTTAAACTTAATCACTAATTGTGTGCTTTATTGATTTCTAACAAATCACTTTAAGCTCATGATATAAAACTTTGTTCTATTTGAGTTTGATTTTGACTTATAGTTTACATAGGTACTATAATGCCTAGATGAAGTATATGTAGCTTGTTGGCAAACTTCATAAAAATGCTATATCATCGTATACGAAGTGCTTACAAATAAAGCATGCGTGAATTATACTCGAGTGGAACCTCATACACCCACGCACATATCTTTATTTATAACTATATTTTTATATCTTAAATCCATTTTATGTGGAATACGAATGCAATGAATATGTAACTTGTGTAAAGTTTAAGTGGAAATATAATGTAATGTGCATATTGTGTTCAATATTCTGGAAATTTCTATACAATATTCATGCAAATTTTGTGTAATATTCATGCAACTTTTGTTATCCCGCAACATCCTTGTAATCTGTTTGCAGGCTCGGGCGCCGTCCACCTGCTCGGAGGTGTCTCCGCTCTCGTCTCCGCTATGATGCTCGGTCCTCGAACTGGTAGATTCGATCCGGATAACACAACATTCGCGAACGCTGGCAGCCCGAGCAACCTTATGATAGGCATGTTCATGCTTTGGTGAGTAGCTGAATGTATGGGTACTGAGTTTGCTGCGTTATACCGGTTTCTCTATATGAAAATATCTTCTTTTGATTGGTCAACTATATAGCAAGTCAGTTAAAGAATTGTCTGATAAACAACATTATTATAATTGAAGAATTCTGACTGCTCCTGATGCTGTTTTAAAAGCACACATTATTCATTATAAAAATCTCAAAAGTCAAATATTCTTGAAAATTGTATTTAAATTGTGGGGAAGCTTACTAGACATGAACGAATTGGTACTATAAAAATTAAATGGCAATATGAATTTATTATTTATTGGAACATATATATAAAGTAAAATCTATAATTTAAAAAATATATTTTTCTAAATATTACAGTTAATTATGATAAGTTATTAGACAAAACAAATTGTTAGTACTAACATACATCGAGGGCTATCTAGATAACATTAGGTAACATTCCCTTTTCCTTTTTAGTTTTAAAATTAGTATTAATTTAAAAAAACGTATCTCAATTGAAGTTTCTGTTTGATTATTTTGTATGTAAAACGTTAATTATAATAATGCTAAATTACTTGCATGCAGACATTAATTTAGTTAAATATATATGTATACCTTAAAATGAAATTTTATTTAATTTTGAAAATTCCGTGTTTTTAACTACTTCAGGTGGGGTTGGCTCGCTTTCAACTGTGGAAGCACTTTCGGTATCAGTGGAGGAAAATGGAAACTGGCAGCAAAGTACGTAATTACATCATATCTAAATTATTTATGTTATGAGGGAAATAAAAATATAAGAAGAAAATAAAAAGAAGTGAATATGTAAAAAGAGTGTAAAAAATGTATGAAAAAGAAAATATGTAAAAAAGCGAAGCCGAAATTATGAACAGTATATTATGTTTGAAAGATGTAATTATAGACTCAAATTTTAATTAAAAGAAGATAAATGCTATTTTTAGAAATCAAACTTAAATAAATTCAGTGCTTTTCTATTTATTTTCTATTTTATATCATTTTATAATGCATGTTTAAAATTAATTGTTGGGTTCGGTGAACTTTAGGCTAATATTCTAGTAAGGCACGTACAAAATTTTAAACAAATTTATTTAATTTTATCTTATGCGATGACAGTATTCTATTAAAATATTTATATTTTTTTCATTAGGTACTTCCACTTTTTTATATCAGAAATAAATAATATCAATGATATATCACTTCTCTGATTTTAAAGCGTGCAAAACTACAAAATATTTAGACATATTACACCTAGACAGAATATAGTTCAAACTAGTATATCATGCTTGACTTACAATATACGATGGTTTAAATTTCTAAAAATACATTTGAGCGATTATGTGTAATACTACAACTATAATAAAAAGGAGTGGATTTTTTAAAATTCGTATATTTGTTTTCTAGATACAGAAATACGCCATTAGTATAATTGTTCATAGATTTTTACGCATATTTTTATTCAATTTTAATTAGAAACTACCGTTTTGTGTGATACAACTATACATAATACAGTCTAGAACAAATGTTGCGCATAGTATAGGTTTGAGTTCTTTGAATGCCTTTACAAAGAATAAATAACATTTACATTCAAAATGTGTGCAAATAATAATATATGCATTTCAACTAAAGTGTACTTCAAACGAAATAGATACAAATATAAAAAGAGATCTATTACCAAAATATAATTCTTGGAACATTTGCTATTAAAAAATAAGATATTATAAAAAAAACGAAATCTGAAGAATTTGATCATCCTTTCATGTCGTCCACTATTTTGTCTGTCTGTAATATTTTACGCATTTAGAAAATAAAATATTTTCCAATTTTATTATTTTTCTTGAGCTATAAAAAGTATTTCCGCTTACAAAAATATTTATTTTATTATTCAGTCATCTGAGAAAAAAGTAATAAAGGTCTCTTTAGAAGTCTACGTTTATCCTCATATATGTATATCTATTTTTTATTTTTTTGACTGAAAGTTGAATAAGCTATTCAATTTTTTTAATTAAATAATGTCATAATATGTATTTGAAATTTTTTGTTAAAAGCACTCTAAAAAAGTTTCAATAAATAAATTCATTGAATTTATCTAAATACAATAATGATTATTGTTTATATTGTTCCCACAGATATATATGACAATTATATGTTTATTAATGTATGTTATTTGATGATACCTATTTGTTCTGGCATTAGAATTGATTTTTATCTTTTGGTGAAATAAAGTTTAATTAAGTTGGGTGATCCTTGTGGAGTTGTCAATTCTAGTGTGATGTTGGATTTCATAACTGAATTTTGATTTTGAAATCTCCATGGATGAAAATAATAAGTTGTGAAAGAGATTAGAAAAGTGTGGGAGGCTGGAGTGAGTTGGTCGCACCAACGGGAAAATTGTGATTAGAACTATTTGTGAGTGAGTCCCAGCAACAGAAGCGATTGACAGTATTCAGACGAGTTTGAGGATTGGGATCCTGTGTTTGGTGCGTATAATGGTCATCAAATAGTAACCAAATATTTAGATTAATTCGTTTAAATTTAATTGTAGCCGATAGCTAATGTCGAATAATTTGTAATTGGTAATAACTGGCTAATTTGATAATTAACATACCTTCCTAATAATTATCTTGATTGTTTTTTCT
>JAYRBW010034727.1:0-11983 GCA_036023295.1 Invenusta paracnida | reverse complement strand
CTTCCGAGTAAAGGATTAAGTCCATTTGTATCAATATAAATTTCCGGGTGCGGCCGACAATCGAGGACAACGTAATTAATGTATATATTACTGTAAGTAGTATTACAATAAATATATACATTATATATATATATATATATACAGTAATAACATTTATTAAAACAATAGTAATTACGTTGTCCGCGCCGACACTATTCGTTATTTATAACTAATATTATTCACGATATATGAAGTATACAAGTCATATGTATAATTATATTTATTATACTAGTAAGTGTCCAAATGTACTTAAAAGTGTATTTTTGAAATACAGTGAACTACATACATTTTTACATAAGATGTACATATAAAAGCAACATAAACAAAGAGAATTGTTTATGTATACACATTAAATGTAGGTGAACAAATCTTTCTTTTAAAAATATAGATGCAATAAAGAAATTCGAAATGTAGAAAATCATTAAATTAATAAGTATTCTAAAGAATCAAAATACTTTTAAGCTCTTTGAATACATATAATCTAAAATAGAATAAAGCATTTATAACGCGTCTAACCAGACAGTATGCGTATGAATGATTCAGTTTATTAAATTTAATTTTTTTCTTGTTTTTTATGCTTTTGACGAATTTAAACTTTCGTTTGTGCGTATGCAAAATGTTCTGTTAAAAAAATTAACGAATACATGAAGAAGTGTAGACTAGTGAATTGATATGTACACAAATAAGAAAACTGTGGATTTTTTCGGACAAAATCGGAAATTGTACCGGTATTAGGAACTTCGTTCAAAATAGCAGTATAGTACCAGTTTGTATGGTCGTTATATCATGAACGACTAGTTCCACAGTATCAAAAAGATTGTATGAAGCAGAGTAAATCTTTTCTACAATGAATTGTGTTTCAGAAGTGGATTCAACGAGCGACTTTATTTTGTGGTTTCAGTTATTGAAAATTATTTGGAAAAAATTTGAATCTGTAACATATCTTGCACGTATTCTGTATTTACCATATATAATTACCTAGTCATACATTATACTTCAAATTTCCGATCAAAAATATTCTATATCGATGTATTTTATGTTGTTCTAAATTATGTTGCCAAATAAATTATAAACTATAATTTTATTATAATGTAATATAAAAATATATCATTGTAGCAGAATATATTGCCGTATTTATGAACGGAATATGTATTATATATTAATTTTATTTATATATTTTGAAAATTATATACTTTTTTTTTATTAAACATAACTTAAATATAATATTAAATACCAACATATGATTTATTTCCCTTTTATATATTAACATTCATAATATGCTAGACGGTATTCTAATGTCAAATGTGTAGCTTAATGATTTCAGTTAAAAGGGTATGCTACACAAATTAATCTGCAATTTAGCCTAATTATAAATTGACAAGTAATGTGATCAATGCGATATTATTGCATTTGTGCCAGGTAATCTGCAGTTTAAATAAACCGCCTAATAATGTGACGAGCAGTTCGAAAATTTGCATTTTTCTCACAACAGCGATATTGTAGGATTTTGTGACGGGTTATCTGAAAACCATATTCGTTACCAGGATCAGCAAATCAGTTTTTGTCATATCGAGCGCAGTAGGGTAGACATCTAACATTTGCTGCATAGTACAATTTAGAATTTTAATTTGACTTTGGTACGATTTTGTAAGAGCTCTAAGAATTCTGTAGAGTGCATTCTACATTTTTATGTGCATACGGCTCTTGTATCTATTGGTAAATTAATTGAAAATAATGATATAACTCTACATATGTTTCCCAATTATATTTATTTTATAATTTTATAATTTGTAATTATATTATCGCCATGTATATAACAAGTTACTAAAATTTAATATACTCGAGTAAATTGATATTTCAATTCTGCAATTTGTGTTACATAATTAAATTTATGAGTTTATTTCATATGTTGGCCATCATTTTGTTTTCCAATTATTTCTTTCAACTTGCATTTTTATGACTTTCAATAACAATTTGATGTTTATGTTAAAATTCATGTTGCATATTATAACATTAAGAAGCCCTATTTTTTTCTATGAAAACTTTCTAAGCTAATAAAAATAATATTTTGGAACTCTCTCTCTATAAGGTTATTTTTATTTTAGAGTTATTACAATATAGCGTCCCCAACAGGGTCGTCCTTAATTCTCTTGACAATTTTACTAATTGAATACTGAACAAAGGATATATATATTATGTTACCAGGCAGTGCAATAAATCATTAGTCATTAAATAGATTAACACCCGCTAATAATTTGCTTATAATAATTGAGTAAAACTGCTAATTAGTCGCTATAACCATAGCAACTGAATAACTTTCAAATGAGTAGAAAGAAAAGGAATATATCCTAATAATGATAGTGTGTTTATACATTATCGTGTTTTGAAACAATGCGAGTATTTTTAATTTATTTATTTTAGTTCACAATATCATATATTAATATTTTCTGTTTGCAAATATCACTCGTTAGAATATCCCATTGTTGCATTAATATTAATATAGGGGTTACAAGCTTGAATTCTTGAGTTCTATACATTAGATGCTAGAAATCCATTACATGCGTGTTCATACTTGAGTGAATTGAGTAAAACCCTTTTTTATATTCTAGTATTACAGCATATTTGAGACAATTATTTTCTGTTTTAAAAATATTTTTTATGCAAAATAGATTAATACGAAGAAAGATTATTAACAGCACAAAAAGCACAAAAAAGCATATCGACTGGAAAAAGTTAGAAAATATGACACTCAGCAAGTAATCACTTGTAATTGACTCCAAAATGGAGATTATTTTTATATTAGTCTTGTCAATCTATTATCACATCTTTACTATAAGTAAGGTACATGTCATCACGGAGTGATGTCAACCGCTGTAAAATGACCCTTTCTGAGTTAGTTGAAATTAAAATTATGACAATTGATTTGCTATAATTTATTTATAAATAACTTAGTCAAAAAATTATTAAAACAAACAAACATAATTTTAATTTAATGTGACAGCTCACTTAACTCCTGATGCGGAAATAATGAAATAAATATTACTAAGCGTTTCTTTCTTATAAGTCATAAAAACAAAATAAAAATAAACACAACAAAAATTGAAAAAAAACAGACATTATTTAAATCTTTTTCTCTACCACAACTACAATATAACTTTATAAATCATAAATGGATGAACTAAGAAATGAATAAAAAACCCCAAAAAACTAACAAAATAAAACCTAATAATAAATGAACAAGGAAAATATATAAAAAAAAAATAACAAAGAGATAATGGAAGAAAACTTATAAGTAATTTATTTCATTTATAAAAAGTATTTACTCATTATTGGGGTTCCTGGATTTAACAGGTATAGTGCCAATTTATCAAAGAAGTAGAAGACTAAATTAATATAGAATTTATTTCGTGTTTGCTATAACCATTTTGAATAACTCCTTTGCAAATGTGAATCGTATTTTGTATGGATTCGTTACAGATTATTCGGTGAACTCTGGATACAGATATGTAAATAAATTGTTTAGGTTCGATCGAAATGTATTTTATTATTGTATATGGGAGCCATACAAAAAAGCTTTAGATAAGTGTACTAAATAAATAGAAAGGTTTTTCATTTTGAAACATTTCTAAGGCATACTTACCGTAACATTAGCATACATATAGGTGTCAAATATAAAATGATGTATATGTTAATTTTCTTTCTGATAAATATTCAGGTGTGGATAGATCCACATGGTGAGGATAGATTCATTCATTTATTTAGATAAATATTAAGTATCAATATAGATAAACATTAATTAGACTCCGACAAAATAAATAAAATAGGACGTGCTTAAATTCAACCATATTTTATTTGAAAATCTTGTACAAATAAAATGTAAAAAAATTACACAATTGTTTACTCTATGTAAATATATATCTTATTTTTGTATAATATCGCTCTTTCTTATTCTCATTAATATTTGAAATAAGTAAGAACTATTATTATTTTTATTATTATTATTATTATTATTAGAATTAATATTAATGTATGGGCCTCACCGATATCCTATCTATGGGCCCCAGTTTGATAATATTGCATGACTTATGGGCCCAATATCGCCTTATGGGCCACATCCCTAGTCAATATATTTTATAATTTAAAGCCTGATGGGCCCCTAGTCAATATATTTTATAATTTAAAGCCTTATGAGCCCCACCACGTTTCAGATGGAGCCCAAACAGGGATATTCTTCTTCTTCTTAATCTTCTGCTGCGTATGAATAAAATTCGTTGTATTTAAGATGTACTTTTATTTAACATGAAATTATCAAATTTGTTGGAAAGCAATTTTAAATTTATAAATTTACATTAGCACAAATGAATCCTGATTTACATATGTATTTAATCACCTTATTATCTTTCAAGTTACCCGCTTTCCCATATTTTCTGCAATATTTAAAAAATCTTGCGATACAATAAAAATGTGATGAATTTTCTTTATTAACTTTTAGATACGTTGTATCACTAAAAAGATCTATATAATGCAATATTTTAAGAAAAAATTAAGACAATATGTGTTTAAAAATAAATCTATATATTATCTTTTGGTTTTATTTGCATTTTGTAGGTTGTTATTTAAATTATGCGCGCATAGGTGTATTTAACATATTATATGTGCAAAATAATGATTTTAAGTAATTAATTATATTGTTGAAGACACGAAATTACATTATTTCTTCATATTGTTTGTATACAGAACGGATCCAGCTTTTTTCCAAGAGAGGGTGGTGTACATACAGTAATATTCACTTAGCGATTGTTTTAATACGCTATGAACTATAACGATTATGCATTTTATACCGCTGTCTGCGACTTGCTTTTAATCAAGAATATTAAACAGATATGTTCCCTTTAAACGGCTACACCTTGTTTGGCATAATAGCTATTTAATAAAACTATTACGTAATATTTTATTAACCATCTTTTGTGCTGTTTAGTATAACACACGCGTATTGATTCGCATAATATATAATGTATGTAACTACAATAATAACTATCAACATAAAAATGTAGATAGTTAAATGTGGTTACATTATTACCACGTTGTTAAATTATGGAAAGACCAGTTACTTTTGTGCAGATCAAGAGAGGAGGTAAATCGATTAAAATGGATAACTATCTCCTATCTATCAACCAAAACTTGGGTCATTTCAAATATTGGAGATAACGGAGTTACACCTGCAAGTGCGACCTTCCATCAGTGGATCAGCGACGATCAGGCAGGTTTCCGCCGACTTCGCACATTGGAGAATTAAACCCTCCATCTCTCCCAGGAAGTCAGCAATGGCTTTCAAGAGCGTCCTTCAAAACGCACAACCCTGATATTCCTCGATTTCTTCAAAGCGTATGATCACGTTTGGCGCACAGTACTCCTTGACTATCTTCTAGAGATTGGAGTTCCGGGCCGTTTTGTCCGCTGGTGTGCCGGCTTCCTCAGGGATTGCCAAGCTAAGGTTCCCCTCATCAGCTGCCGAAGTAGATCAGGAAAAATCCTTCATGGTCGCACTCAAGGGGCGGTTTTCTCCCCCATTTTATTTACGCTCTATCTTAACCCTATCATGAAGATAATTCCTTGAGGAGTAAATGTAAGCATGTAAATTGACGACATTACTTTGTGGTGCCCTCACAAAGACAAAACATGCCTTTATCAAATTTCCGCCGCACCATTGCAGAGCGAGCTGTCCACCCACCATCGTCTTAAAACTGGCTCCAGCTGGCGGAAGATTGCCTCCAACTTTGCCAGCCAAATCAATATTTCTGAGCTAAGCCGACAACTCCGCCCAATCTCATCAATCCCCCCTTCGCAGATCAGTATTCTGACCTGGACCTGCAACGCACGCCTGGATGGTAGATCAAACAAAAGCTCCCCGTTGGATACCATCGTCCTAGATACTTTCAACACACTCGCAGCCAGGGATGAGGAATTCAGTATCCCCATATATACCAACGAGTCAGTCTTGCATGGCTTTGGAAATGGCGGCAGTGCAGTCCCTCGCAGGCCATTGCGCTCCCCAGTCCAAATTGCTGTTAAGCGGGTGAAAGAAAACGAGATGACCTGCTCGTATGAGATGGAGGTGCCTATTCAATGAGTCCATGTCCCCTATGGCCTTTTCGGACTTGGAGTCTAAAGCAGCACCCGAGTACCCGGATGTCCCCTTTGCCGCCCGCCATTACATATCTAGAAACAGCAGAAGCTCTAGTCAAGAGATCTTTTTCAGACCCTCACCGTTTAATCACCGTGTCGCTGTCGTCTACGGTGATGGAAAAAGGGAAAACATTAAAAATATCAGAAATCTCCCGAGAAAAGATGAGGTGCTCCTATAGCCCAACTCTAAAACGGCCACTATCGCCAGCTTGCATCGTACAAAATAGTGATCGCCCCCGAGAGCACCCTACTTTGTGGTATATTAGGCAAATCGGAGCCAGAGACGCTGGAACACTGACTCCAGCACTGCTTTGCTACAATTCCTACTCGCTTTCGGATTTTTGGGACCCCAACCCCGCTTTATCAGACGTCTGAGACAACCCTAAGGCGGTGTTAAAGTTAATATGCCTGGATAACTCTGTTTGACTCGCCGTCTTCAACAATAACAAATGCGACCTTAGTCATAATGAGCTCTCCCGGAATTCCTAATCACCCACCAGATGGAGGTCAAATTAGAAAAATAGAGGCAATTCCAACTGCAAAGTCAAAAGCCACCAATCAACCTTTCAAATCTATTAAAGTAATATTATTAAATGAACATCAAGATAATGAAGAGATGATAGACACTCTACTGACATAATATTATTATTATAATAAATAATGATATTATTCTCTACTTATTCTCTACTCTATAATAAGGATCAGCAATCACTGTACAGAGCACGGGCTCGTAAACTTCTTCAAATTTCAAGAGATGAAATCGGCCTATATGGCCAATGGACTCATGTCAACTAAAAACGGTAAACATTTCTTACTGGTCAACGATTAGGTTATCGATAGAATAATAATATTCGGAACTGCCTAGAACCTTCACTTTTAATATTTGTTATGTATATCGATATATTTGTGTGAACTTTCACTTTATTTTATGAATTGTTATTTTAGGAACAATATTTTATGAAGAATTAATAGTATTTTAACATTATGCGAAATGATGTGACATCTTTAAACTTTGACAGTCGAAACAATGTAACAGAACGTAAATTATTTAATACGTATTAAATATTTAATTAAGGCGACACAAAACTTTAGGCTAAAATATAACTATGGCCTCACAACTTAGAAAAGTAACAAATGAAAATGTATAAATATATACCATATACAATTAGGTAAATAAAACTGTAATGATTCATTAGGAAAATTTCCACACTAGAATATTTACTTCCATATATTGGAGGAACAAAACATTTTCTTTGGCTAGATTTGTTAAGGAATTTCTACATTCAATATCGACTATATCTCTTTGGTTTTATTTTTGTGCAAATTCAACAGTTAGCCCACTGAGTCGTTCCTCTTTCATTCTGATCAACGTAGTTTTGTTTTCAGCCTCTTTAAAGCTGGAAAAACGTTATAGATCAGCTGATGATAAGAAGTGATACTAATTTCCTAGGGGAAATTGTTCTTTTTTCCCTGAGTCTGTCACTGGTATACAGAACTTGAATAGTGAGTATTTGGTACAATTGAAAAGAGGTGTAGATTAATTGTCTTAGTGGCCTGCAACACGTTTATGTCATGCATTTTTGATTGGTTAAAATAATACAGTTTTAGGATTGGTTCGCGGTGTTCAATTTCACTCATTTTATAACGGCAAGATTAGTTATGTTTTCTCACAAGGCACATTTCACTTATTTTATCTAACTTAAAACAATTGTATATACATACAAAAACAATTGGGTAAGCTGTATATTTTGATTAATTTAAAAAATATCATATTAAAGAAATACAAATATTATAAATCAGTAACGTAAATATTAATAATAATATAATTAATTTGTATATGAAATGCATGATGCAAATATACATATCTCAAGCGTAAATAGAAAACGTAAAATAGAGGGGCAGCAGAAATATAATTTAGCTTTTAAGAAATGCTACATATCAATTTACAAAAAACTTAAAATAATTAATATAGTATATTTATTATATTATACTCCGCAGCAATGGCGATGAAATTTGTAGTAAAATATTTACTTAATTATTAAATACGACACTATAAAGTATGAAATACACTGATATTAATGTTTTATGCACATTTTTGAATATTTAATATATTTTTGGATAAACTGGTTTTGATGACTTTGATTTCAACTGCTACTTGAAATATCAATAACTTTTTGTTTATTCCGATATTTTGACAATAGGGAATTTTACGAAAACTTCGCTAAGGCTTTTCCGTATATGTGTTATGAGTGCATTAGTGTTAACGAAACTAACAAGCTATACTGGAGTCTGAGGAGTGATGTGTAAACCATAGAAATATATAACATGCAAGTAATAATCTACTACAGTAATTCGCACTATCGTACCATCTGAACATATGTAATTTAGCTTGATTAATTTAGCTTGATTGCATAACTACTTTGTAATTACAAAACTATTATATTATATAAAGTATATATGTTGCTTATGTATGACCTGCACCCCGTTTCTGGGACACCCTGTTGTGAAGAATATGAACTATAACATTATTTATTGAAAAATTGTAACATAATTTAATTCAGTTTACTATAGATTCTAACAAAATGTTATTTTGCATTTGCGAAATACTGAAAGCTATTTAAAAACGAATAGTGTATGTTTTCATAAAATTAATAAATCACATATTAAAAAATAATCACTCCAGTGTATGAAATTAAAATATAGTGTATGTATGTGAAAACTACAATAATTTATATTTATTATTTTCCATTTTCATTTTTATTATAGTTACCCTAAAATTAGTTTTGTATATAGAAAGAAAATGAATCGAAGGAGACAATTTAACCTAAAAATAGCATATCATGTCTGTAAGATACTATGGTATAATTCGCCTATGATTTTTATTACATTAAGTTATTATATTCTGTTGAATTTTACGATTAGAGTCAGAATTTTTGCGATAATTTAGAGCAAATTAATGGAACATAAATTGGTCAAAATATTACTGAAGAAACCAATGTTTAAATGTGATATCTACAAAATTTCAATTTTAGAATTTATTCTGTGTTTCTAACCATTTTATTGTGATTTATATCTTATTACACATGAAAATATTACACATTTATTTTCGAAAAACTTACCAAAAGAAAATTTAAATAAACTAGCTACTATTTTAAACAAACTTTTGATAAATGAAATTACTGATTTCAAAATAATCACAAACATTATGGCAATTTGAAATACAAAGTATTTAAAGTAGGATGTTGTAAAATGTTTGTATTATTTTTTATAGTTACTAACTAAATAATAATTGTGTAAGGTTGAAATAATGCAATTACTGTCGACTTTTTCGTATTTAATTTACAGAAAAATTTGTTCATTTCATTTAAATTATTTGCTGACTCTTTTTAACAGTATACACTATTTCATTTATTTCTTTGTGAATAAATACTGTCTATAGTATACAAAAGTTATAATTAATATACAAAGTGCCTTCCCTAAAATATTAAATTTTATTTTCAAATTTTTGCTTCTTTAAAAGCACAGCTTAAACAAAACTAAAAATCCCAAATCTAAGATATATAAAATAAAATCTTCACGAAACATGTGTGTTTGCATATATTCTATATTTAATGACTGTTTTTTTATTTTTTTTATCCTGACTATTAATAATATCTGAGAGTTAAATTACAATAGAATTTTTACATCTTTCAATGCTAAAACATGAGATATAATATTGGCGTGCGTGCCTTATCACGTTAATATATGTAGATTACTTGAACACTTACACGAGTTCCTGATTTAATATCATTTAATCAAAAAATGCGAGATGAAATTAGAACATTATATATTAGAACAAAAATATCTCGTTCTCAGTAAACCATTATCTAAATTTTATTGGAAGCTTTTGATTAATCAAAGTGTTGAAGCGAATATCCATAATAATCAGATATATGCTCCAATAATATCAGGCTTCATATAATTATTTTCTCAGATTTAATGTTAGACAGTTTATTTTGGTTTTTGCAAGAGTATAAAATGTTTAAATGAAATATATACAAAACATATTATTTAATATTTGAACAAAAAATATATAAAACCAATAAATATTAAAATGATATCTTATAAGCAGTATTTTCTAGGACTTTTAATACTATATATATATGTATTAGATATATACAGAGCTGTACAAATTAATTGCTCACCCTTTAAAATTTTAGAAATTATTTTATATGTAATTTATTTTAAGCAGAGTTATAGTAACAATAGAATATAGTCCAAAAAAGAGTCAATATCCAGTGTTATAGCCACCCCTTGGCGCGACTGAGTTTGGCGACACGATTTGGCTTGGTTATATTAATTTGAGAAATTAATTTGTACAGTCCTGTATAATGTTATACCTATAAAATCGGGATTTCGGGTGTTGTTATTTAATTTTTCTTATATATTCTCGCATCACGGTTTTTTCTATACTTCGTTTGTTGATGTTTTTAGTTGACTTTATACATTTTAATCTGAATTGGAAATATAAGTCTGACATATTGTAATATGTTTGTATAAAAATATTAAATAAAATATGTTTACATCAACATATATTTATATTATAATGTTAAATTGTGTTTAGTATATATGCCATACACAAATAAATCACATTAGTTGATTTTTTTCGGAGTACAATCACAACACATAAATTATGAAAGAGAAAAAATAACAAATGAAAAATAATAATGACAAGGAAAAACTAGTCTCCTTCGAGAGATCAATTGATCACCCAAACTACACTATACAAACTGTACAGTTGTACAGCAAAGGACAATCATGAAGCACACGTAAATAAATTGTTTTTAAAAACAATGTTTATCCACGATGTCATGACCCCCCTTATTAACTCAAATCACCTGAATACAGATCACGAAGATCGGCTGAATAATTATATCGTATAAATGTTTACCAATCGTTGCATACTTAAATATTAAATATTAGATGCGTTTTGCTCTGTATGGAGCTCATCTGTGATTTACAGAGTATGTATGGCCTTCACGACTACAGTGCGAACATTAGAACTGTTTGACCACATAAACTTGATCAATTGGCAAGGTAGACTTTCTAGCAATTATATATATAATAAATCCATATTACACAGACTATATTAGAATTAACAAAATTAAGAAACATAATTTTATTAATAATAATAACAGTTTTTTTATTTGCTAGAGGTCACAGAAATTTATTGAGATTTTTCAATGCTATTGAAAATAATAGTAGCTTCGTTACTTCATGAACTTTTTGACAAATATTACTCTGAAAATTTCCCTGTGTTCGCTATAAAAGATTTACTGGTCAATACGTTGAAGATAACTGCAATTGGGCGTTTAAAGAGCGCATATTGACTTTTATAAAAAATATTACTTATGGATTAAAAAAAAATTCGGGATAAGTAAAACGATATATATGTATACTTTACATAATATTAATTTATAACGAAGAGTATGATAAAACAAATTCCGTCTTAAGGCATGTTCGTCTACACCGAATGTGGTGAGGTACGTTAGAAATACTTAAATAATATTAACCTTATACATATATGCTGTTGACTCGCGGCTTTGGATGTAATTTGCTAGATAAGATTTGCTCTTAGCTCTTATTAGACTCTTTCAAGCAAATATCAGATTCACCACAGGCGTGTAGTTTGAATAAGCATTTAATTTATTCACCCACTAACAGTGGATTATTGTTTAATACCCAGTGATTTATTTTTCGTTATGTTAGGAGAAAATCA
>JAYRBW010034716.1:0-11985 GCA_036023295.1 Invenusta paracnida | reverse complement strand
GCTCAGCATTGATTATTTTTTTTCGAATTTATAAAAACCAGTATAAACTTTTAATCATATTATAACTATATATTATTCACAAAATATTTAATGACATCTTCAATTATGTAGTAAATTTGTGAAAAATATTAATTGATTAATGACAAACAAAATAAAAAATATAGAAAGTCAACTTAACAGAGAAATAAAACAGAGAATTGACAGAGGTTTTGAAACATTACGAATAAAGTACCTGTTGTTGTACTGCTGCTGCTATTTCATCAAGGAGTCTTCATGTGGGACATGACAAGCTCCCAGGCACCGTTAGGGTATTTTGTTAACATCTCCTCGGTAATCGTGTTTCTACGTCTCTTTATTTCGTGAGCTGGGCAATTGAAGACAATTTGTTCGCAAGTTTCTTTTTATTCATCACAGAGTCTGCAGTTTGGTAGTTTGTCTGGTTCCAGTTTAATTAGGTGGTTGTTGAACAGGATGGAATGCTCTGATCTTAGTTTACAAATGTCTTTCGTTTCTTGTTAGGCCAAAGTTTTTCTTCTCTCCGGGTGAAGAAGCTGTTTCCAAGTGTGTTTGCTCTTCTTGTGTGACATGGTTTCCATTTGCAGGTTCTTCTAATGGTAGCTTTGCTCGAGGCTAGAGTTGTTGGAGTGGTGTTTTTGTCTTGGTCGCTGCCTCTTTTCGCTAAAACGTCTGCCTTGTCGTTTCTTATGATGCCACAATGCGCAGAAATCCAGACAGTGGTGATTGTAGAGTTATTTGAGTAGAGCTCATTGTAAATATCAGTAAGCAAGAGATCTTGGTTAGGCTTTCCTGATTTAAGATAAAAAAAAACTAAGATTTATTATTTTATTTAAGAGAAAGACTATCAGTGAAGATAACGCATTCTTCGATGCTCCTGTTTTTGATCCATAAGATGGCGTACCACAGAGCGCAGGCTTCTGCTACAAATGATGAGCACTGGCTTCCTGCCGGGTCAAATAGAGAGTCTATTTCTAGTTATATATGTACTACTACATCTACTAGCGTAATATCCGGGGAGCTCAAGTTTCCAGTGTTTCGATATGTGTGTACTGGTGAGCCATTACTTAGAGTGCCAAATGTGTTCTCTGCCATCCATTCTTCTAGGGTGTTTCCTCTTTGATCTTCTTGGTTGTCCTATAAATATGAGTGTTATTTCAGATCACCGAGTATGATTGAATCTCTGTTAGTTGGCCAGTTGATGGTATCTATATGTGTTGTGTCCTGTTTTGATCAATTGTGTGGTTTTTTACAGGGAGGGGGGTGTGAATGTTGTAGATATAGTATAGAGACGAGATCTTTTAGAGGTGGGAATGGAAATAGAGAGCCATTCTGTCATAATGTCTTCCGTGGCTCTGAGGTTGTTGTTCATTTTGGAGTATGGAATGTCTTCTTTTATAAGTAATAGGATGCCGCCTCCTTTGTTACCTTCTTTGCCGCTGACTTTGTCTCTATCTCTTCAGATGGCAGTGCTACAACTGGTAAAAATGCACAGCTCATAAAACATTATTCAGAACACACAACCTTCAGATGGTGGTGAAATTTTTTATAACAAGTGTTTTGTCGCTGATAACCAACTTCGATTCTTGGATGCAAGCTATATCTATCTTGGGATTATGTAAGAAGATTTCGAGTTCTTGAATCTTGGTTTTAACTCCATCCGTTATAATATACTCATTAAATGGATTTTGAGATGTTGCTTCTTGTGGGACCAGAATTTTTTGGTTTTGACTTGGTGGTTATCGTTTTTGGTTTTGTAATTATCTTTTTGCATAATTCCTCTACACCCATCACATCTCCAATTATTGCTTCTGATTGCGTTCTTTTGTTATTTTCTGGTCAGTTTCGAACACTGTTGTTGTTGTTGAAGAAATCCGAAAATACACACTTAAAATATATAATCGTACAACAATCTACCAAAGAGAAGAAAAATGAGGTATACTATTATGTTAGAAAATTAGTGAAAGTGATTAAGTTTGTTGTTGTATTTCGTTAGATAGATTCGAGCTAGACACTAAACCGAAACAATATATGAAGCAAAATAATTTACAATTGGATATTATATTTTTTATATAAAGATTCAGTTGTGACATCTGTTTTATATGATTATTATATTTATTTAAGTTTGATAGAAATAGGCAGCTTGTGAACTGTATAATAATAGTACGCTGCTATATTGGTTTAGATTAAGTATTAAAAATTAAACATAGCCATGTTCAATGCTTACATAAATAGACGGAAATATATGCGTATATATTACTATAGGTCAATAAAATACTATTGTTCAACAAAGTAGTATGAACTATTTTGATCAAAATAATTAAATTTGGAGACCAAGGTATTGATATTCCAAGAAATTATAAATCCCTTGAGTTGTCTAAAAAAATCTAATTTATTAGATATGTGATACTTATTATAATATACATAAATTATATTCATACACATATTTATAGCTAAATAGCCTACGTATAAAGCTATTTATGAGCAATAATTTATTTATTCAGAATTAAATTATTAATAGTTAAAGATTTTTTATTTTTACAATGGACGTTCAGCACATTACACTTTTGAAAATTACTATGAAAGGTATTCTTATAAATAGAGAATGTCTTTAACGTCAGACTAATAATTTTAAACTCGTTTTTTTAAACTAGTTCTCAATTGAAATAATATTTTCATATATGATAAATGTTTCTATCCAGTATATGTTACATATTTTATCATCTGAAAGACAGCATAGATAGGCACAAACGAATGAATATATTTAATAAATAAGTGTAAAAATAGATTTAAATGTAGTTTGAGAAAATTTTAGAGATAAAAGAAGTGTTTTTCTTTACAGAAGCTCACAAGGCGTTAATAGCGCGACGAATAACAAAACGATGATTTTGTATTATAAACATAGAGATACGTTCAACTTATTTAAATAATGTTTTTTTTGTACCAAACACTCGCTTCGTTTCCGAAATGTGTAAAAGGTTTTAAGTGCAGACGTTAGTATCTGTTGTAAAATAGATTCGTATATCATATATTATACATTTAATGAGTATATTATAACGGATATACAGCAGAATTCCATTTACTTGTAACATTATTTTGGTAAATATAAATGAAAATGTATATATATTTGCCTATTATGTCATACAGTTATAAATTATAATTTTTTAAATAATTGATTATAATATTTTTTTCAATATCAAATATTCTATTAGTATTCTATAAGTTTAGTATTTATATGTTTTGATATTCAATTTCATTGTTTCTATTTATATATAAATATAACACGTATATATATAATATTCATTAACTTTATTTAACACTTCATATGATTTTTAAACATAATTATAACAAAAATATCTGTTTTCATTAATTAAAAAATAAATTTAATATTTGCAAACTATGCGACATATTTTCATTAATATCGACAGAGAATCCCGTTAGAAAGATCGATTCTGGTTCAATAGTTTAGAGTTAAAATTGGAGAAAGAAAATATTTATCTGAAATTGTCTTTAAGTACAAACTCAGAATTTGTATATAAAAAAAGAAGGCTCTTTCGTTATTATAAAATCTTATCGGTAATTATTATTAATAACTCAATATGAAACTAGGAACATATACATACATATACATGTATCCATCCGTATAAATAAATTAACAAAAAAGTATTAATATATAGACAAAAAATAAATAGATAAAGTTGTAAAATGTATAAGATATGCCCCATCCGATAACACTAACTTAAAAACCGTGAGAGTTGAAATATTTTTTATTATAAATTCTTTTGTTTTTTCATGTTTTCAATTTTACAATTTAAACATGTTAATAGCAAAAAACAAAAAATAAATAGAAATTCAAAATTATTTTTTGTATAATAAGAATCACTCAAAATAACTCAAAATGTGAACAAATAAGACATGTAAGAATAAAAATAAAAATAACACACCTAAAAATCTGACCCGTATAATGGACGTAAATTAGTGTATTTGGAATGCATTCTAAATCATAGGTTATAAGAAACCTTTAAAAGAGCAACTATAGTATCCCTTAAGGTAAATAAACTTCGCTAAAAACTTGCAATTAACAAATTTATGACGATTTTTGCTTCTTACCTGTGAAATGCCTCACAGCTTTCTTTCTTTTATTCAAAAGAAAATAAGTGCATATATTTAGTTATATAGTAAATAATTATGCTTTTTAACACATAAGACAATTTCGGATTATGTATAGTAGAGTGCATAGTTATATTAGTTGTCATTTTATCACTATATGTCTCGATATAGGTACGTAAATAAAGGATACAGAAACATGGATGCATATATTATATAGATGTTAAAATAAGATTTTAAAGATTTTGAAATTTACGGTTGTGGTATTAGGTATATCTTATACAATTTTATAATGAAAACCATAACATATGTTTAATTTACAAATTAGATTTTTAATGCTTTTAATTTCACATTTATTAGACATTCTCGCTTTGTCATTTGTTTGCAATCTTCCTCTAATTCCCTTTCATATGCTTGTGTCATTTCTATTTTATAATATTCTCGTTGTTTATTTATCAATTATATTATTGGACTGGTAATACAAAGAATAAAATATAATGCAAATAAAAATATATGCAAAAGTATATAAATGAGAGATTTGAAATAAGACTAATTTTCATATAGCGACATGTTTTGTGTATTTCTATACACATTATTATTTATGATATTATTTCAAAATAAGTAGAATATATGTATATTACATACATAGGTAGTGAGAACAGTTTAGACATATATAATTATATAATGATAATATAGTAAATAAATGTACATATAAAAAACAAGATTTGTACGTGAACTAAATGAATTATGAAGTAAATATTAAAATATTTACAAAAAGAATGAATTACCGAAATTTACGAGATTTTACAGAGATTTGTACAGAGCCTCTATATAATTGATAAGTCAAGAGCTGAACTGGTATTATTTAAACCTTAAAAGCTTTATAAGTGTAGATTCAAGAAAACATTATTCTGAAATTGTTGGGTTCTAACGACACAGAACAGATAATATTGTTTATACCTAACATTCAGTTTTAGCGTACAAGAAATACGACTATTTATCAACGTTCAACGTTAAATAAATGCTATAAACTATATGCTTTTGACACGGGAATAAATAATTCTTAAATATATAAATACATTTTTGAAATATATAATATACTTTTATGCAACATAAGGTTTAAATAGTTCTAAGTAAGGGATGGCTGTGTTTTCTGTATATATCAATACATGAACACTCGGCCATGCATATTATTATGCAGATAAATAAAACCAGAAAGATAAAAAATGGTTTAAATACAGATTTTAACGAAAGTTTTGAATATTTTTCAGATACACTTTCTATGAATGACTTCAAGGGGATGACACTGAAAGAGAATCTAATTTATATTAACATATATCTATCTTTAATTTCTTTCAAAATATCATGTATACCTATAGATTTATTGTTTTTATCATTATAATGATCCGATGTATATTTGTTGTATTATTGTTGTTAGATAAAGTTTTTGTTATCTGAAGTTATTTAGGCAAAATAATTAAACAGTTGTTTCTACAAAAGCTTCATATATTGATTATAATGAAATTATTAAAAAATAACGAATTACTATATTCATGTCAAATCCAGACTGTATACACTATACCTAGGTTTTCTACCCCTATTTAGAATTTACAGTCTAACAAACCATTTACTGAAATAGATTTCATACAAGTTTACAACAATAATATATAAAATTCTTCGCGATGCTTTTAACTGCAATATAACTCTTTGCATGTAAAAAAGTAAAACTCAATTAGATGTGACATATTATGAGATATGGCATGTGAGTATCATATACCTATCTACCTTTCAGTGAAGTTATATTACAAATTAAACACATATATATATTTGACGTAATTTCAACAATGTATTTAATACCTTAGCTATTATTATTATTATTTATTAAATATTTCATTAATATATGTATAATAGTTATGATAGAGTTATTATAGTTTACATTTATATATATGTGCCTAATACATGAGATAGAGTCAAGGACATTAGAAACAATTAGATAAAACACTGTATATTATGCTATGCGTTAGAGAAATCTTTTGTAAGGCATTTCTTGAAACGTCGATGCATTGCAATGGATAGATCATAATTTCTCTATATGTACTTACCTTGGAACTATATACAATGTATGTATATTTAAAAAAGATACACAATACAATTGTTTTTGTGTCAGGTATAATAGTATAGGTACTAAGAGATATAACGTCCCTCGCTTCGCTCGGAATATTATGGTATCTCCTTCGTGAATCTACAGAATGCTATAGTATGAATAATATATAGTTTATATGTATATATATATATTATATGTCTATATAAATGTAATAGTAAACGTTGTTAGTTAATATGTAGGTATATTAATTATTACGTAATATTTTTTAATCACTCAATAGAATCACTAGTCGTTACGTAATATATAATTTCCCGGGACATTATATCTCCTGGGTGAATTCCTGGAAAATATTTCATTGATTATTTGTGTTATTTTTCAAAATACTTTGGTATATATTAATCTAAGCTTAATAATCTGCATATATAAAAGGCGATATTTTACTTTATTAACATTGATACCATGTGGACATTTTTTAATGATATTACAGTTTCTATTAAAGTATTAATATCTAAGCCATTTGTATTATAGAATAACTTATATGCATCGGATATTGTTTATCAATAATTTTTATTTGGAAAGACCATTGTTCGTATAATTCATTCTCAGATATAAAATTTCTACAGCCAAATAATTTTTCTTGCCTATTAGTTCTGCGTCTATGGCCGAGATGGTCCAACTCCTAGCTGATTGGACAACAATTACAGCCAATCAAAAGTTACTTCTCCAAACGCTTGAGTCCGCTTTGTCTCTCCTACCAGCAACTATGTCTTCTGCTGCTGGTCTCAGTGATAATGATGACGGCAACAAGCCCTCTTCAGTTAAATGGGCCGTAAGTGGAAAAGGCCTCGTGGAAGACTCAAAAACGGAGTACGGCCGACTTGTCCGCGCAACTTGTACCCTCAATCCAGGAGATGTACTCCTCACGGAGCCGGCCTTCACCTCCGTTGTCCTCCGACCACATCGTCACTCGGTGTGCTATCGGTGTCTGAGAAGTCTACGTGTTCCCCTGCCCTGTCGAGGTTGTGCCGCTGCCCTCTTCTGTAGCGAGACCTGTCGACACGTGGAGACGCAGGAACGGCATCAGTTCGAGTGTAAGGCTATGTTTCTTCTTGACTGTATCGGCGTGGGGCATCTGGCTGCTCGCTTACTGCTCAGTGAGACTCGGGCGGGCTATGGAGAGGTCGAAGCCTTAATGGATCATTTCCAGGTTGGTGATTATTTTTGGAGTTTCGTGCTTAACACCCTTGAAGTCAGTGTCAGGTGAATATGTCAATTTCTTGTAAAATTAATACCATTATCGTTGACTGAATGTTAAATTAATCAATTTTATATAATATATATGTAATATGTTTATAATGCATTAAAATTGTATATATTATAGTGTTTCTCCAATCAAATGTAAGTCCATTTAATTAAGCATAATTTATCTGCAATCAAATGCGGGTTTAAACTTTCAAATGTTGATCAAATACAATGTAGTGTGGTATTAAATTCGATTCGAAGTGTTCAGTATTCAAATATTTTTAAAATTTAATATGATCAATTATTTTGTTCATATATTAAAGTAAAGCTACAACATGGTCATTTATAAATAATACAAAATTAAGTTATCTATATTATGGTCTATATTATTATGTGATTTTGATAAGATTGGCATAATATGTATGTATATCAATAAATTTTGATAACTTCTATGTTTTGTATTTTTTAACATTTTCATTGTGCAACTTAAATTACGACAAACCTATTGTAACAAGTTGAAATTGATTAATTATTATTAAAATCCATAAAAGTAATGAATAATATATATCCTAAAAGTTATATATTAAATTTCTTATTCAGTAAACGTTGAAAACAATTTTTTTTTCATAAAACAACAAAATAGTATCTTATTTACATTTATTTATTAAAACCTATACATTAATTTAATCAATTCACATACAAGTTCCTGTTTTTTCTCTCTGGATTTCATTTTCTTGTATTTGTATATTAACAGTCTGTTAACTTTAAAGGAGATTTAAAGACCTTCCTCTTAACTATTTCTACGACAGAACTTCCCCGTTGAGGACCTATTTGAGTACGGTCTCACCGCTTGGCTCATCGATCACATACTCTCCTCAACAGGATGGACCCCCCGGGCTGCTGGAGACCACTACTCTGTGGGCTCTCGAGCTTTTCGCCATCTCCTTCAGCTCCAGTGCAATGCACACGCTGTGACCGCCGTTCTGCCAACAATCGATGATGCGACATTGCACCTGGACACACTGGAACAGACGCGTATCGGCACTGCTA
Organism: Invenusta paracnida; assembly: GCA_036023295.1. NCBI lineage: Eukaryota > Metazoa > Platyhelminthes > Proseriata > Coelogynoporidae > Invenusta > Invenusta paracnida. Next base: position 3,467 of record JAYRBW010034716.1, on the reverse strand, counting down.
TTTATCCCGCCGCCAGTCTGCTCAACCACTCTTGCCAACCCTCTGTTGTCAACAGTTTTCATGGCGATTGGCTCGTCCTGCGAGCAACAATGTCTCTCAAACCAAACGAGGAGATTTTCAACTGCTACGGACCGCACTATCTCCGCACCGATTGGTCCACTCGACAGACAGACCTGCGCTCTCAATACTTCTTTACGTGTCAGTGCTGTCATTGCTCGAACCAGGATTCTAAGCTCACGTTTCTCACGGCATTCCAGTGTACACGGTGTCTGGGCCCCTGTTACCTGCCAGGTGACAGTGGTGTTGGTTCCCAGTGTGGTCTACCACCCCCATCGTCTCTCCAAATCCAGTTGGCTGAGGCGGCAGCCAATCAGGATCCTCGGGCGATTCTCACACTTCACTCGCGTCTCATGCATCCTGACAGTCGTTTATTGGCTGAAAGTCTAGATCGAGCAGCGCTGTGGTTGGCTAATTCTGGCCAATGGGAGGAGGCGTGTGATCTGGTTAGACGGAATTTGGCTCGAACACGCCGAGTGTTTGGAGATTTCTCACCCGAGGTGGGATGGGAGGCGGTGAAGTTGGCGGGGCTGTTTGAGAAACGAGGTTGCCGGGAGGGTAGTCAAGGGGCAACTGTGGCTTGGGCGGAGGCGAATGCTGCGTTTGAGAGAAATTATGGTGTCAAGTGGACTGAAGAAATGATGGCGATATTCAGACGTTAGTAACGTATTACCTGTGCTAACGCTATGTATGATTAATTCTTTCTTTCTTCTGTAATGTATTGTTATATGGTATTGAAAAAAATGAACTATTTAAAAATTGTGCTTCTACATTTCAAACATTTTATTGCAAAACTTAATATTTTGGTACTAATTCTTCTTTTTTAGATATTGGTATAATATTGTGAGATATGAATTTGTATATATCGTGTGCTATAAATTGTATTATACTATATTTTCATCCGACTTCTTTAGTTAATTCAGTTAAAACTAGTTTTTATCAACATAGTGTCATCACTAGTCACTTTTATCACAAGTCATCTGGCGATTACTTCAAAAATTATTTTTTTGGGAAATAAACATTTACTTTTGATGTATTTTCGATTCCTACTATTGATTTTAATAGAGCATTAAAACTGCATTGGAATTTTGCTGTTTTTGTTAGATTATGTTTGTTGTATAATATGTTATGATATATAATGAACAATTTTTCCCGTTAAAATAAAGTTACAGAACCTTTTTTATTTGTATTTGTATAATAAACATATTGTATTATAATGTTTCTATTTGTTTTGTACAACTAGTTAGATATATTCAGATATTGATGTATTGATGTACTATTGCCAGTTTATTATACATATTATGAAATACACAAATATTTTTAATTATTTTTAAATATTCTCTTTACTTAGTTAATGTAAAAAGTATGCATATATTTTGGTTGAACTTCTCTTTTTGGTATATTAAATAAATTTTATCATTTAGTTATATACCTCAAATTTTACAGATAAAAAACGTTACTAAAAAAATATTCATCAAACTAATTTTTTCTACAGATTGTAATATATTTTTTCATTTTTATGATCTGTTCAACAGAAAATTATGTAAATATTCACTATTGGCATTCTAATTATTTCTATTTATAGACAAAATGTAATATTGACTATCTGTTTTATATATTTTTAAATTTACGAAAATTGTTTACAATTGTTAATGAACTATATAAATGCGTTGCCTTATTTTCTAGTTAGAATGTTTTTGAATGTATCTTAGAATGTTGTTACCTAGTTTTCGTGAAAATGAAGTTGCTAATTGCACAATAGTATTACTATTTATTAATTGCATGTTATATTTCAACCTATATAGATATTTAATTGCTACAATTTAAGACTGATAAACTTTCAATTTTGTATTTAGCTACTTCTAAATCCAGAAACCGACACCATGAAATTTCGTATAAAATTTAATCGCGAAGTGAAGATTTTAGAACTCGAGGAAGGTAACCCATCTCTTGAGGATGTATTTCAAGGCATTGTTGGTACCTTTAATGTTGTTCGGTAAGTGGCTACAGATATACATATATTTAAGCTTTGTACCGTGATATTTAAAAATAAGATTTGTGCTTTTAAACCGGTGTGTTTGTTGATATTTGGTTGTATTAAGACTATCACAATATGGGATATTTCAATTCATAACAATTTTTTCTCTGTTTTGCGGAATGTAAATAAAATCATTTATTTATAACTATATAGGTACCTATTCGTAGGAAAAATAACGTAAATTGAAATAAAAATACATAATATTATGTGACCTAGAGTACGTTTAAACAGTTAAAATATTTATTTGTTTGGCAGTCGTTAAATAGTAGTGACAAATGCTACTTCTTCGAAATAATTTATAATATTCTTATTATGTAATTTTTACAACTATTTACAAACGTATAATATAATATAAATTTTATTTATACATAAACACATATATTAAAGCATTATATTGCAAATAATTTGTACAAAATGGCATGTAGGCTTAACAAATGCACTTATAATACTACCTAGAGAAATATCTGCATTTGCACCCCATAGGGAATTGAACTCTCAACCTCTGACTTTATTAGTAGACTACTGAGCTATAAGGGCAATATGATGTATGAGTAATATATGATGATGATTAATAAGTATTCTGACAATTATTAATCTTAAATGCACTATTTTATTAAAGTTTTCAGGTGGGATAAACAGTGATATTAAAAACTGTGTACAAAATTAGAGGACACTTACCTAATATACAGAAGGTACAACTTACATTATAATGACTTACATCAAATTGGAATAACGTCGATTTTGAATAATTGATACTTGACTGCCTTATCAGCGAATAATAATTACACCGAATTGAATAACATAGATTTGAAAAACAATCGATGCTATTAAACCTATATCTAAACTATCTTACTATTATCAGAAAAAAATGTACACACAATAATTATTCAGTGTTACTCTGGGTAAGAATTATTCCAATTCACTTATTCTAATCGGCGTTATTCCAAATTGATTGCAATTCATTTGGTGTTAGGCAGTCTCCTTAAAATCAGTGAGATAATTATATTTATATTATTACGCTATATGACTATGTTGGCTTTATTAAATATAGCAACATATACTTATTGGAATTATTGACAGAATATTAGGTTATAGTAATGTACCCGATAATCATTAGTTAAATGCTACCTATAATTTTGTAATTGGCTGATATATCCACCAATTCTCTATGTTTTACGTATTCTGGCGTGTACTTGTAAATAGCTTTTTTAAACGCATTTTTATCTTCATATATAATATCGCTGTAATTTATCAAAACTATCCTATCTGCATTTTTCGAAATGTTGTGAAATCGTATTTAAAGAATTTTATAAGTTGATTATAAGTAATTCATATGTAGATAGGATAGTTTATAACAAATATATCCTCTTTA
>JAYRBW010034705.1:0-11985 GCA_036023295.1 Invenusta paracnida | reverse complement strand
GTATTTGTTTAGTTACATTAATTTGTTTATTTTTGTTCGTGTAATTTTTAAAATTGTTTACACTTTTGGATTTTTTGTCACTGATGATGACACTTGGTGTTGAAACATGTTTCGAATAAATGTATATTGGATTAATTCTTACCTTTTTTATTAAATATATTTCAACATTATCGAAGTTAAATATTTATTTTACAATTTCATCCTACATTATATGTCCATAATATTTAACTGAAATATAATACTATTATATGTATTTCACAATGGATAAATTTATGGCCAAGATAAATAGTATCATACGTTTAGAAATATCTATCAAATTCATTAAAATGAAATTATTTTTTAAGAGTTAATTAATTATTTAATGTGAAATAAACGCGCACCAAATGTTTGAAGGATAAAAATGAAGACATTAGTGTATTTATTACGAGCCAATTTTTAATAGGCATAACAAATTGAAAACACTATAGAATAGAATATTAAAGAAAAATAGGCTATAATTAAAGCTGCTAATTGGCCTACTACCATAATTTAAAAAAAAACTAACTATATAACACATTTCATAAAATTCAAAGTTATTAACTAAAATACATATTCAAATTAAATTATGTCTAAGAAAACAAGCAAACACACATTTTTCTGCTTAGTGAAAAGTATGAACAATAGCAAAATATAAATGATTTTTTGTTTTTCGAAATAACCAAAAATGTGTAAAATACACAATTTGGAATAATAATATAATAATTCAGAAATTATGCCAACTATTATAATGAAATTTGGTCTGGATATGTAAATTTATTGACCATAGAATCTAAAATCTGATGATTCGTGAAGAATTTGCTTGTTCGGATAACATTAGTGACACTACTGTTTTTTCTTTATAACAAATTTTAGCTATTATAGCTGTTATGAAGTTGAAATTTGACTTGAAAATTTAAATTAAAGACAATATTCTTAAAAGTGGTATGTAGTTTGGGGGAAAATCTGCTAGTTAATCTGGTAGTTAGTCAATTATAGATTACCAAATAGTAGAGTAATAGAAATAAATACAGAAACAGATAGACAAGCAAAAAGAAGGATTACAACGGGAAAATGACAAAAGGATAAAAATTAACGATATTAACTGGATAGAAGTGTTAAATAAAATTTGGAATGATAAATCATTGATAAAAATAGTGGAGTAGAGAAATATTAAACAAGAAATGTATATACTATTTAGAAGAAAAACACAAATTTCAGCGAACAAAATTACGAAAACAAATAAATGAAAAAATGAAAAAATTATAAATCAAAGGTAATATGAAATAAGGTAGGCTTAGGTAAGCTTAATAAGCTCACCTCAAGAGGCAGTTGTGTTTCATCGTACATATTAGGATTACGACTGATAACAACAACGGCTGGGGCCGGTAAATTACGTTGGTCCTTCATCACCTGACAGATTGCAAGGGAATCCTTTTTCACTATGAGACCAAGATGTTTTTGTGGTACGTACTGCAAATTAAAATCAGGGGAGGGTCACAAGTAAATAACAAATATCAAAAAGAAATGTTTTCACATTCTAATTTGGATCATGCATAGATCAATGATTCAATCATGCATCAATACATAATATATATAATATAGCATAAACTAATACAATAGATTTAAGAATTGTTAGCAATAAGCATTTAAATTAAACCTGTCGTAGATGAACTAATGGGAAAACACATATTGTAACGAAATCATTGTCCAGCAGTTGAAATTCCAAACTAACTGGATAATACCATTCTTACAAAGTTAGTGATTACAGTCATCATAATTCCTAATTAAGTAAGACAATAAAAACAACAATCCAAACTTTTAGAAACGTTAAATTTAATGTTCACTAATTAAAAGAGAATTGACTAGCGAATCTACTATCTTTTAGTTTATATATTATTTAAAAAGGAATTATATGTTTATTGCAAAATAAATCTGACTTCACTCAATCTCAAATATATCTATAACATAATCCCCCTAGTGCAGAAATAACAGTAAAGTCAACTCACAGTTTGGAGTTTACTGCCAACTTGCAGATGACTGGGCAGAACTAAAAATTAATTTATATATACCAACAGTTGGGGGGTAAATTGTATGTAACCAATAGAAAATGTGAGAAACACATGAGTATATACAACTATAAGTATGTATATCCCAATATTATGCCATTCACTACATTACGGTAATTTATAGGTTTGATTTTTACCAAATTTTGATATGGATGTGATTGATATAAATGATAGACTTCCCCCAATTCAATTATTAAAAGATCGCATTAATCTTTTGAATTTTTACTTCGATGACGAATTTCTTATACGGCTCAGACTCCGTAAAGATTCCTTTATAATATTGTAAGAAACAATTTTTCCGAATATTTAAAACACAACAGATAAAAGCTATTCCCTTTTAACAATACATAGTTTATCCGTTGGTTTAGTTTACTATTCGTGTGGAATTGTTGCGGAATTGTTTGGAGTTCATCGAACAACTGCAATACACATCACATAAACTAAGAGATACGCTCAAAGTCAATAGTCAAAGAGCAGAGTATATTTATTCCATTTCCCGAAGGCGAGGAGGCAGTGCGAGCTCATAATATTGACAGCCATAGTCAGAGACAGTCAGATGTTAAATGCGAAGATCAGAACACAGTATACAAATATTCTAGTGGGGGCCATTCTAGCAGAAGAATGCATGATAATACAATTATTACTAAACGACCATTTTATTTGGACAACTTACTCAACCAATCACCCTGTCGCGTGACAAACTGTATTTTAACTCACAGTTAGTTAACTGTTAGTTAAGCACACCAAATCGAAATTCACGCTAACTGGCAGTTAAATTTAACTGGGAGTTAGCTTAACTGTTAGTTCTGCGCAAGGGGAAATATTGGCAGCCATAATAAGACACAGTCTGAGGTTAAATGCGAAGCGCAGAGCACAGTATACATCTATGTAATAAGCTTTGACAGTATATTAGTTACCCTGTCAATTCGGTTGTTCGCAATCCATCCCTTAGTCTTTGAAAGGTGAGATCGACATAGACTCCAAGCTCCTTTCTGTACAAGAAAGTCCATCGTCTCTCCGCGTTCTATGACTAAATACTCTGGCCCCTAAGTACACAAGAAACATATTAAATATAATATGGATATAAACAGAAAAAAACATTTTTTTACATTTTGATGATTGAGTATGTAACTAGCGCTGTTCCAAATTAACCCTTTCGATTTAATGCTATTAAAATATATATTAAATGATAGATATAAAGATATAATACACAACACAACCTTGCCGAAAGCAATGTTCCATTCAAATATTTCACTTATATTTAGGCATTTTCTACGTATTGTAGCCCTGAATGTGCCGTTGTTGTGTTCTCAAGAAACATAAGGGAAATTTAGAAAAATAATTATTCACTAAAGGACAGAACCCGCACATGCTATGGTGAATCCTTCAATTAATCTGTATATTAGTAATCAATATATCGATCCGGACGAGAGGCATATTTTGTGTGGTACTCTAAAGTTTCACATATTCCTCTATTAATCTCACTAAAAATCTGTTGTTGGGCGTACAACCAGAGATTTCAATTGGGCTTAATTCAGGTGACTAAGCTGATCATGAGCGTGATCGATTTGATTGTTGGTAACGAAACATTTAATAGTATCTATTGTGCAATAATTGGCATTATCATAGTGGAAAAAAACAATTTTGCATCATTGAACAAGATTATGCATTGTAGTAGTTCCTGTATTATATCTTGTCAATTATACATGAACCTCTATGAATACAATTAATATAAAATTACGCAATAAAATTAATAAAATAACATTAAAGTGCATTCTCTACAGCAATAAATTTAGATGATATGTTACTTTTTTAGTAGACCTGTACAAAAAACAAAGTACTTTACAATACAAACTATTGAAGTCTATATCTATCTAATATATTATTCGAGGTAAACATACCTCCACTGATTCTGTCTTGAATAAAGCAATTGAAACCCATTTTGGTGCCTATATGGATATAAAAAATAGATATTAGATTGGAATACTTTAGAAGAAATCTTACTTCAAAGTATAGACATATATAATGTAGTCTATAGTATAAGTTACAATGGAAAAATAACTTACTGGTTGGATCAGTTTACTGTCGCCAATGACAACATTTTGATAGTAGTCAATGAGGTCATCTAAACAGTTGAACTCCATTTTACCGATATGAAAGACATTTTTACTTTCAACGCGCTTGATCAAATATCGGTTTATTCGTTTATTCTCTCTAAAGGTTGATTTTGTGAGAAGAAATTAAATTGTAATTACTTTTTTTAATATTGAAGAACAGCGTATTACATCTATAATTTAACATTATAAAGCAGTACTACTTAAAGATAAACATAAAAGACTAGTCATATATTTCGAAATATAATTTGACAATGGATAATGAATAGGCAATATTTCATAATAAAATAATTAATTAATTTTATTTAATTAACATATTATTTAATAAGTGACCCAGAATTGATATTCCTATCTGTATTAGGTACACTGAATTCATATATATATATATATATGTAAACAATAATTTATAAAATTAGTTTCAAAAAGTTAAAACAAGGATTAAAATGAATAAAAAAGTTTCGTTATGTTACTTTTTTATATTTCTGCCAGACTTTCAAATCATTAAAAAAATGTATAGAATATTTAAAAACTATCGAAAAGTATGATAATATAATTCTAAAATATGCACCGGTTTTTATGCATAAAATCTAAAAACAATAAAATGAATTAACATGAAACACAAAGTGACATAATATTATTTGATAGCATTTTTTTAATAGGTACATTTAAACCATAAGAAGAGGACAAATAACCTATATAGCATCATAATTTATTACAATTGTAACTATAATTATAGAAAGCATATTTAAATTGCATATAATTTAAACTTGAGCAAATATGTCTAAATAACACACACACCTATATATATGTATATATACACTTGTCTATAAAGATAATAACTATCCTGAAGTAAAAATATTATTTCACTTACTTTAAACAAATAACATAACCTCCACGGCAGGTTTTACTGTCACGAACCAAGAATGTTCCAGTTGGAAGAGACACAAGAACTTTATTAGCAGAATCACCTGGCAAATCACCAAAGTACCAGCTGAAATAAATAAAATAACAATTTATCAATATATTTATTGTATTAACTCTTCGTTATTAACGACCATTACTATCTATCATTTAGCTATTATCATTACTACCTATCTATTATTTCGTTATTATCATTGATATGCTATTATATATCGATTTTGTTCTGTTTGTAGTTATAATAGCTGTGAATCAATCGTCTGTCTGTCTGTCTGTCTAATGCATTGTGTGAGCTGCATTAAGTAGAGTGCTTGTGTTAAAATATAGATATCGATTACCTTGTCTGACAGCTTCCTATATAAGATATCATTTGTATTCATTTAGTGCACACTCTAATAATCGTGTAATTCAGATAACCTGTTTTATGTTTAATAAAGCCTTTCTATAGGTCTGTTTCTTATCAATCATTAGTAGCATTACTATCTATTATTTAGTTATTATCATTACTAGCATTACTCTCTATTATTAACTATCATTACTATTTGTTTAAAATTGGTGATATTAAAATGACTTTACAAATGAGCTATTTCATTCCTCAATAATTTATTTCTTGCTTATTTAGAAAATTATATGCTACCAATTTATTTTTTGTTCATGTTACATTAGGTGTCCAGAATTCTCCTTGAATGATACAGTTTACTTTTTAATACATCCTACTGGAACATTTTTAGTCTGACACCCTGGAAGGTGAATTCATTGCACACCACCAAATAAGTGGCGGAACCTACTACAACACAGTCAATTAAGTTCTGCAAAGTACTCATCATTGTCAAATGAAAGTTACTGTTGAATTCGGTCTGGAAACAATTTATAATCATTCAACTGCAGAATGTTGCAAGGCAGAGTATACAGATGAAGTGTTACAATGTAGTAATGAAGCCACGATTTCATGCGATTCACTTACTAGTGAAAAACAATCTGTTTTATTCTAATGTGCTGGGTATGCTGCTTTTCTCCATCAAACGTTTTATTATTTTATTTAAATAGAAAAGTGTAGCTATTTTTTAACGGATTTAACCGGAGAATCCAGATGAAATAAATACACTTAAAGTGGAACAACAAACCAAACAAGCCTTTTTAGACCTCTTTACATTTGACTGGCATAGCTGCCAGCCAGGGATGAAGGAAATTAATGTGGTCCAAATCGGGTTTTAAACCCATTCACACAGACTATCATCTGGTTGACAGTCTAACACCCTACCCTGAGCCACCCTATCCCCAATATATGTATTTTAGTCGTGTACCAAATTTGTGTATGTATACCTCAGACACTACAAAACAAAAACCCTTTGACAAAAATAACCACTTTTCAAAATTTTAGATTTACCATACAATATGAATATGTAGTTTTTTATTTCTATAAAATGTTAGTATTAAAAATATAAAAACTATAGATATACAAAAAAGCATTACAAATTGAATCTAAAGGGATCTAGAGTAAAATTGAGTTAAGAAATAAATACAAAAACAGAATACTAAACATAGGATTTCAGAAATTGGAGTTGGAGGAGTGACACCAATGCAATGGTCCAACAACTGTAGAACTCTAAGGCATGAACACATACAATCTTAATTTAACTTGCATATATTCTATCAAATAATTTCTTGACCTTTTCAATGTAACCATAAACACCACTATGCTAAATAGTTTTTAAATTAAGTATATAAATTACAAATTAATGATATTGACATTTGGAAAGTTTTCTGGCTACTGCATCATGGATTCCATGTTACAAGAAATTGTAATTTATTTAAGTAATGTATAGGAGGCCTCATTGTCCAACAATATTCTATCATGAAATATTGAACCCACTCTGTATTAGTGATGACAATATTAAATTGCCACTGTGTCTAATATGTCTAAGTCTCTAATAATGACAGCATCACAACTCCTAAGACAAGATCAAACAAACCAATGATGGCTGACAGATACCAGATTAATTGGCACTTCATCACTGAAAGCAACTATTTTTAGTTACTAATAAAGTAATTATTCAATTATGCTTTTACAATATCTAACGCAGTTATTGGTGTTTACAATTCTTTGAGAAGAAGAACAATTTCTATACTCAGATGTAACAGTAGAGTAAAATGCCTGTAAGCAACATAGTATATGTTGTTCTAAGTCATTGATATGGCTGTACTGAGACAATTCTTGGTAAAGATATCTACTAACAGAACTTAGATTTCCTAATGAGGCTAGTACTAAACTCCATCTTACCATTCAATTTTTATTTGTGGTTAGTAGCCATCCAAAGGTCTTGAATTCACAATGTCATCAAACAATATAATATATAGTCACACACTGAATGATAAAACGATACAATAGATCCAAAGTATTCACACAACCATCATACAAAGTAATCATTTGACACGATCTTTGATGACTAGAAGTGTATCTGATTCATAGTGTGTTAGTGACAAAAATGCAAAATTATAAGGAAAGTGCAATTGGCCAATAACTATAATTCATACACTCGAACTACTTATAATTAACCTCTATAATTACTCTTCTAATGTACTCATATTAGCAAATACCATTATATTCATAATAAACTCTACACATGATATTGATAAACATTGCCCAATTTTGCATTTTATGATATGTTTTGACAAGGTCTCTACCATGACAACTGCAATTCTCAGGTGTGCAGACATGCCATAGGGTCTAAATTAAACATTTGAGGCATAAAGATGTGAAAGAAGACTTATATTTCAACATATTTTTAGGTATGTAGGTATAAAAGGGGACCTTTATTTTAATATAGTTTAAGGCATGCAGGCATTTATATTCCTTAGAATGACATTTATATTTATGAATATATCTGTCAATTATCAAATAAGTTTTCTACATACAGTTGTATATAAAAATAGCAAAAATAGAAAGGCATCCAGGGATTTATTTGTCCTGGAATGCTAACTTGCCCATGTCAAACAATAACATATATATCTTTTTTTACAGTGAGTTTTTTAATCTAATGTTGTTATATTTATTAAAGAACTTCTTCAAACCATATATGTACACTTGACAAAGATAAATCGAAATTTAAAATTTGCCAATGTTACTACAGTTTGTAAATGGTATGAATATGCTAATGGTGTGCAATAAGCAAAAATTATGACAAAAATAAAAACTCAATTTATGTTTCAATCATGTATTTTTGAATATTGTGTTATTATTTATGTTGCACACCATTGGCATATTCATACCATTTGCAAACTGTAGTAACATTGGCAAATTTTAAATTCTAATTTATCTTTGTCAAGTGTACATATATGGTTTGCAGTGTGAATTCAACAATGGTATACATAGTATTTACAAATAGAATAGTAAGAAGATATGGGTCTCTCTTAGCATCAGATTAAATAGAAATGAAGCAAAATAGTCAGTAATGCCTTTTGTAAATTAATTAAAATTAATAAATATATATATATATTAATTAATTTTAATAATCTTATATTTTAAGGTTAAACTTCCTCATCAAAGGTAAGATAGCAAAATGAAACAGATAGATTATGAGTTAAATGAGAGATGCAAAGGCAAGAAGATTATGTAAAGCATATATAAGCCAATGAAAATGAACAACACAAGGTGCATAATATTAAGTTAAAGAACACCTACATAACAAGTAGAACAGAATATAATTACAAATATTGATTAAAATATATGTATTAATGTAAATGTAATGTAAAAATATATTGTAAATGTATATATATACAGCCACCTGCAATTCCTGCTCACTTATCTACATCAGCTCCATGGTAAGACCACTCTATCTCCGGTGAAGGAGCACCAAACAAGCCATACAAGCTCTTCAGGGCTTGACAAAAGTCACCCAACAGTAAATCCCTAAATTTAACTCAATCACTACAATTAATAAAATCTAATTATTTGTAGTTTAATTCATAAAAGTTTTACTCTGAACATGACATAGATTAACATGAAATACATAAACATTACAAACATGAGATATTATAACAAGTGTTCAAACTGAAGTCCTTCTTGAGCAATGCATTTTTCCATGTGTGACCTTACCAAATTACAAATTCTATGACAAAGTATAATTTGGGATGGCCAAAAGTCACATGACAGTAAATCAATTTAGCAATTTAATTATGTGAGTAGAAATCACTAAGTGATGTTCATTGTTTTAATTCTGGTTTAAAGCCTATTATCTGTTTAAATTTTAGCATTAACTCATAAATATGAACAACAAGCTGATGCTACAGCAGAGTATTTGTGACTGAAAAATTCAATGAATATTGTAATGCAAACAGAGTTCGTGAAGAATGAATAACTGAATTTGGTGATGATATAAAGCCACCACATAGAGACACTATTTATCATTTACGAGCTCGATTTCACAAAACTGGAACTGTAGCATATTTACCATGGTCAGGTAGACCACAGTGTGAGAACCCAGGAAATATTTGATGAGGTGGCTACTACTGTTACCCAAAGGGGTGTTGGGGGTTGACATGCCATGATTATTCTATTGGGGTCACTACTTTTTTAGCCTGGGCTAATTGTATTACATTGGTGTGAATCATATTGGTAGGAGCCCATCTTATATATATTATTAAAAGGCCCTTCACCTTTCTGTAAGCACTTATTTTTATATTAATGGGGATCTCATATTGGTTTAAATGAGTTAGCCTAATAAGAAAATTACTGTTTTCTTTGTCATAGGGAATAGGGCCCTTCCCATATTGTTGGGTGCTTCTCTTATGTTCAGATTCCAATTTTCCTATAGCTTCAAGTTTAGCAAGTTTTCATTTAGTTTTGATGCCTACAAAATTACTGTGGAGAGGTAGTTGTCTGCCCTACATGCTCCCATGTTTTCGATAAAATAATTCTCAAATATAAATGTTTCCCACAGCTGGCCACACTGCAATACAACAAGAACACTCACTTCTAGCAAGAAAATTCGCTAGCAGCTTTTACATGGAGATGGTAGTAATCAACAAGGCTCTGGAGATCATAGAGCCAAAAATCAAAAAAGAAGAAAAGATCAGCATATTCACTAACAACAGAGGCACACTCCAAACACTCAAAGTAACCCATATAGCCCAGAAAGAAAGAACAGCTAACAAAGTCTGGACTAAACTTCACAGCATTAAAAATAAAGGAAGAGAAGTTATGCTCTGGTGGATATCCAGTCATATTGGGATCGCTGGAAACAAGAAGGCAGATGAATTGGCAAAGGCTGGTAGTGCAACAAACCAGCATCAGACAGGAGTAATGCTGAAAGCAGCAGTTAACAGAATCAGAAGCAAGGCAAGAAAAAAATGGAAGGAAGATTTCAAAGGATTTAGGATAAACATATCATCATCAAATGAACTTACAAGAGAAGAAAGGACAAAAATAGCACAGATCAAGATGGGACATACTAACATCTGCAAGGAATACCAGTACAGGATAGGGAAAATTGAAGACCCTAACTGCAACATTTGCAACATCCCGGAAACAGCAGAACACATTATCCTGGACTGACTCAGATGGATGACAGCAAGAAGGAAACTTGACATTGGGAATGACATGGATCTCACCACTAGGAAAGTGGTAGACTTTCTAAGGATGATCGGCCGTTTCTAGGTCACACATATGGGGAACTGCCTTGAGATGAGAGAAACAACAACAAAAACAACACTGCAATACATATATTTGTTTATACATTGGTTATTACACATTTATTTGTACATTGGTTATTATACATGTATTTATACATTTGTTTATTTTTAATGCAGTTTTGTTTTTATATGCTGTCATTAGGATAGTAAACATTTTTTCTCAATTTTTACAATTTATGCAGTTAAGTATCCAGTAGAATTTGCTCAAGGCATGAAAACTTTATGGCTACATTTGTTGTGTATGTTGAAAGTATAACAGATTATAACATCACATATTATTTAATCATGGTAAATTAGCTTGTGTTATACATGGCATGCTGATTTCTGTTTAAAATGAGCAAATTTTGGTTAATCATATTATTTTGACATAAATTATAAAAAATATTATTTCTTGCACATAATAGCTATAATGTGCTGTAATTGTTATTAACATTTTGAACCCATTACATTTAGATTGCTATGTTCGAAATGTAATGTACCTTGCAAGAACTGGATAAGTCTGAGGGTTCATGTGTACAGGGTCCCCACCTTGAATTGCAAGCCAAATTCCCAACTTTTTCCCGATTTTTACAGTAAAATATAAGAAAAAACTTTGTGGATTTTAAACAGTAGACAGTATATATAATTATTGAAAAACTTGAAATTGATAATTCATTAATGAAACAAGAAACATCAACTAAATATCTAGGCCTTTTCATTCAAGATAACTTAAAATAGGAGACTCACATAATAAAATATATAATTAATAAAATAAACAGACAAATACCAGCTTATCATATATTTAAAAATAAAATTCCATATGTGAAACTAAGTATGCTTTATAAATCCTGATCATACTCAATCATTAATTATGGAATTGACCTATATGGTAGAAAAAACACAGCTTGGCTAATACAACTTCAAAGAAAACAAAATATGTTACTAAAAATACTAAATAAAAAACCTTATCTATATAGTACAAACGATTTATCAAGAAACCAATATTCTGAAGATACATAGTTTATATTATTATGTAATTTTATACTAGTCCCCAGCATGATCATCCTAGGATGCCTCTGGGTTTCCCATGTACAGTTGTACCAAGTATATTATGAGTATATAATAGTTATTACACAATTATTATTAGCACACTATTGGGATTGTAGATCAAGTTCTTTTTGCTTTATGCTCTTGGTGAG
>JAYRBW010034694.1:0-11985 GCA_036023295.1 Invenusta paracnida | reverse complement strand
AAATAGAAGCATCCCATGTGGTTTGGAGCTCTGTGTAGTTATGCTCAATGGATTTGAATGTGGCGGCTTTGATGGTCCATCGTGTGGGACAGAGTACTCTTAGCCCAGGAGATGTGTTCAGAGATTCTTCTTTGACGTTTTCTAAGAGATGTGGCCTTTTTGGAGATTTTTTGATAAGTTTGGTGACTTCATATCGTCGTCGTCATTCCATACTCACGTATTAGAATATTCATGATATTCCATACTCACGTATTAGAATATCCATGATATTCCATACTCACGTATCTCAAGTTTTATTGTTTTTGAGTTCTGTTTACCAAAGTATAATGTTATCGATTATATCATTATGTCAAACTGACGTACCTTTCATTCAACCATGTCAGTCAATATTAAGGTTAGGCTTACTCACGCATCTTAATAATAGGTACTATTTTGTTATTCCAAATTCACGTATGGCTAATGCGTGAGTTTGGAATAATTATGATAAGTGTACATTTTCATAATAATATATTGATAATGCATACTCACGCATACTTAGTGACATAATAACCTTAAGTAATACGGTATAGTACTTCCTGAATATTTTTTTATATTTTGCTAATAATGTTATAGTATTGATTTGAAAGTTGCTGAATTAAGAAACAATTTTTCACAAAATGAATATATTAATCGAAACATAACACGTGAATACTTATGTTAGACATAACATTTTATTAGATAAAAATATGTTCAAAATAATAGGTATGAAGAGTAATTATAGGTAGGTACCTAGCTTATACCAACACAGAATTAAGTAACAATAGTTCACACAATTAATCTAATAATCAAAACATAACACGTGAATACTTATGTTAGGCATAACATTTAAAATAACCATAATTCAAATAGTTCGTTAATTACAGACA
This sequence comes from Invenusta paracnida, assembly GCA_036023295.1. Classification (NCBI taxonomy): domain Eukaryota; kingdom Metazoa; phylum Platyhelminthes; order Proseriata; family Coelogynoporidae; genus Invenusta; species Invenusta paracnida. The sequence continues at coordinate 11,080 of JAYRBW010034694.1, read as the reverse complement.
GGTTTGTCAATCTAATGTGGAAGATTTCTGTAGAAAGAAGCATCTGCTGGACGAATAACTGGACAGGAACCACTGCACAAAGCAATCAAATCCGAATACTTTGCTTGAGGAAGCTTGACTGGCTCGGTATAAGCAGGCACTGGTAATGGAGTAGCAGTACGTCTAACAGGAATGTGAAGTTCTTCCCAAATTTCATTTAGGTGCGATAGTTTAAAAAAGATTTTGTTCTCGCCTTTGTTAACTTTGATTTGGCATACTTTGGTCCAATCTAACTCTACACCAGAAACGGCAGTTCTATTTCTTAGAATGCCAAAGTCAGTGCGAAATTGTTTGAAATCAGAGACATGAACATCATCTCCTACAACAAAAACGTGATAAGGCTTTTTACCGCACGCTGTCTTTGTAATTGTGTTTAACTGCTGCGGCAAAGATACGTGTCCAGCTCTTCGAATACATTGTTCAATACATGAATGCATCGAATCTCCTTCAGATTCACCGTGACCAGGTATGAAATATGTAAAAGTTATTGTTGTAATCCTTTCAGAATGATCCATGAAGTGAAAGAGCATAGCAGGTAATATACTGTTTTTATTTTGCCCTATACAGCCATCGGAATAGAAGCGAACTTCTGTAATATCTGGGTTAGCGGCCTCTTGATAAGTTAGGTAGTGATACACAAAAGACGAAATTTCATTTGCACCACGTTTTGCATCAGCTTCAGTCCAGTTGAAGCAATATCCTTGTTTTTCACCAATATCATAAATTGTAAAGCAATAGCATGCTAGCCGTCGCTTATAAAAAAGAGAAGATTGGTTCGATATAGGTAGTGATACAACCTGCATCAGGTCAAAGGAAGCAACATTAAGTGATTTGTTAATAGAAGCGAATTCTTTGTCATTTCGCTTTTTTTCACGCACCGTTTCTTTTTCTTGAATATGTTTTCGCCATTTTTCCTGTAATGTATCATCATTATTCTCATTCATTTGAGCAAACGATGGATTAGCTACAGCACAAACGTCGCATAAGTCCTTCTTAGGCTTGAAGAACTTAACATTCAATGAGTAAAAAACATTTTTGTACAGGGAAAACGAACCAGGCCGAAAATTCTTGTTGGTACACCATTCTTTGTAAAGATCGTACATTTTCACTAATTTCAACTCTAGATGAAGATAATGACATTGAGAGGATTGTCGGATGTAATGGCTCTCTACTCGTGGAAATAAATTCACATGATTTAATATGTTTCCTCTTGTAGACAGATTTTCTTGTTCCTTACGCAGACCTCCTCGTTTTTCTTTTTCAATAGATCCTTCCATGTTTGTTTTATTTAAAGCTGTCCGCACTTGCTGGTCGCATGTATGACCGATTGTGGCCAGGAACATGGGTTTGCAAACAATTTTTGTTTGACCATTAATGGTTAGGTTATATCGTAAGCTTTGTCCTTTCTTCTTATTTCTTTCATCAGGTCTGTCTCTTTTAGCAGTTCTCCTCACATGTCTAACGATAAATTCTCTCTGACTTTGCAAGTTTCCAGTATTCCAAAAATCATTAAAAATTGTTTGGCGATTTTGGTCTGTGACAGATTGGCACGCAAAAATTTTGTTCTCAGTGTGCGTGCAACGTGGCAATACTACTCGAGCTTGTCGCGATTTCTCACTTCTTGAAACATATTCTTGGCTTGATCTTTTAGAAATTTATTAGTCTTTCGTTGATTGACTTTTTTGGCAGGTTTAGGTAATGCATTCACATCAGATTGATCTTCAGCAACACCTTCAACATCAAATACATGCTCGGGTGGTTGACCTTCGTCTTCTAAAGAAATATCAGATTCTGAATCAATTGCATTATCCGACTCACTGCTAGAATTTACATAATTTGGATCATTATCAGTATCGTCCAATAGAACAGGGCCTTCTTGATGAATTTCATCCACGGAAATGCGTTTGACTACTTGAGCAGAATTTTGAGCAGCAGTACGTTTTGGTAGTCGCATTACAGCTGGTGTCGATGTACTATTGTGTTTGTCTTCAGACTGTACTTCTTCTTTATTATCAACTTTATCTAAAATGTAAATATATAAAATATATAAACCTTGATGCGTCCACACTAATGTATTATTATTATTCAAAAGGGAAAAAATGGGTGTTAGGTTGTTTAAACAAAAGAACATAAATAAAGTAGATTTTATGGAAAATCAAGTGATGCTATTATAAAGCTCAATGCAGACACAAATGCAATTATTATAGAGACTATTTCAGGCCATGGCAAAGACACCATGTTAATCTTCCAAAAAAGGACAGCGTTTTTCAACAAACAAACGAGATACACTTTAATTAACAAGTATATACTTATAATGTACGTATGTAGGTATATTAGGTTTAGGTATGTACCAATAATTGTTCGTTTATTTGACAATTTCTATTAAAATCTAAATCTACTTACTTTTAATCTGGAGTAATGCTGCAGCAACCATTAATTTTCCTCGTTGCATAGTTATGTAGCAATGAAAACTGACAATAATTCAAAATTGAATGATCTATGAAGAATCGATCACAACCTACTATTCACAAAATACAATCACAATTATTGCTATACGGCAACTTAGTTCACTAATTGAAATAGATGAATCAACAACGGTATTCTCATTTCAAAAATATTTCTGGTAAGTTAGACGATCGATAATACGGTTTAGTCAATTATTGTCAGTATAACCCATAGACTTTTAAAGATAACCTAGACATGCTACGAAGCGCTGAATATTGTAATCGACGAACTAATCAATACTGCGCATATCACTATATAAAAATTAACCAATCAGCGCACGTGAATGACTTTGTTGGCAAAAGAAAACAGCTGATTTTTTAGGTGTAAAATTCCTATATTTGTCTAAATTTATTCGCTTTTTATAACTTTCTGTTATGCCAGAACAACGAAATATACAAATAACTCTATTAATTTTCTATGGTTTATATAGTTGCCTATTCTTTTGAATACGTGAGTATGCATTATCAATATATGAAAATGTATACTTATCATAATTAGTACCTATAATTACTCTTCATACCTATTATTGTGAACATATTTTTAGCTAATGAATATACCATTTCATAAAATATGAAACACCGTAATCATCAATATTTCGTAGTACATACACAGTTGCAAACTCACGTAACATAATTGTAAATAAAAAATATATGTTTTTCCAAACTCACGCAACTTCTAAATCAATAAATCAACACTATAACATTATTTAAAAAATATAAATAATATTCAGGAAGTATTATAACGTATTACTTTTAGGTTATTATGTTACTAAGTATCAGTTAAAAGTGCTTCCTTTAACTGTATAACAAAACAATAAACCAAGTATTTTGAAACTTACTTATCCGAAACTTGTAAATTGTATGATACGTGAGTATGGAATATCATGGATATTCTAATACGTGAGTATTGAATATCATGAATATTCTAATACGTAAGTATGGAATGACGACGACGATATATTTCTTAATACTAAACTAAGATAAGATACAAAATACCATCAAGGACCATGATAAATGATTTACATATGAGTTATGTTAATTATCTTTTATAAAAACTCAAAATTAACTTCTTAGAAATAATAATCTTTCTCCGAACTTAGTTCACTCTTATCATTTCTATTGTTTATTTTGTTTTAACTGCTTGGAAAATAAATTCCAATGGGGATGAAAGTTTGCGCCCAATTTAAAATATTGAAATTGGTTGGCTCTTGCTGTTGATTCTCTATAAATTAGAAGACAATTAGTAAGTATCGTGTAGAGACTTATGGCCAAATTTTATATATGTATTTTTAAATGTATATAAAATTAACTGATAAATCGAAATATGTTAAGTAGAAGTCTGTATCTGCAATACTTTTAAAGATATTCGAGTTTTTATTTATTTATTAAATAAAAAAATTTTCATATAAAAAGTTTCTTATATTTATTTTTTTAGATATAAAACAGACTTATGCCCAATTTTTATATATATTATATGAAATTAAGTGAGGATTCCAAATATGTTAACTAGAAGTCTGTATCTGCAATACTTTTAAAGATATTGGAGTTTTGATTATTATTATTTTTAATTTAAAATGTTTACATAAAGAACAAAATACCAATTAGTCCTAACATTAAAACATACTTAGAGTAAGGTTCACAATGTGATACTCTGGATTTTATTACTAGACATACAGCCATTAAAAATCAGCTGTAATTTCCATGCATCATACAAACTATAATTATTTCATTAAAATATATATTTTTCTGTTCTGAACTAAATGCATACTTCTAAACAGAAAAGATTTTGACATTTATTGAAACTATAAAAAGTTTTATAAAATCAGCAAATACCCTCTTTCAAAATGTTTAATTATAATCTTTCATTCTCAAGTCTTTATTAACAATTAGGCAGGGAAATCTTTAAGTGAGCGGGAAGTAAAATGCACAAAAAAGGTTGTTGTCACTAAAAGGCCAACATTCAAAAAGTAGTGATTTTTAATTTAAAAGACACATCTATCAATGTTGCAATAACTGAAAAGTAAAATTAAGTGGCTCAATTTGAAGATATTTATATATTATACAAAATAATTGAAATATTGTACTACATTTGCATTTACTATAGTCACACTTTTACTTAGAAAATGTTTGATTCTGTGTTGTTCTAGGATATTATACACTTGTTTTTTCCAGCTATTCTGGTTCGATGGTTTTCCCGTTATATAGTTACCCTTTCTTTTAATTTTGTTTTTCTGTTTTTATCTTGATTTCTTGTTTTTTCTGGTTTTTATTGTCTTTCTGTCTGGTGAGCCGCTTTGGCCTGATGGTTTCACTCAATTCTGATTAGTTGACCCAGTTTTGTCCCTTAGGGACACCATGATTATTGTATATAGTTAAGTTCACTTTTTTATCAATGAATGAATAAGACACCACTTTAATACTGATAAATAAATGTAAATTAAAGTGGTGTCTTATTCATTCATATATAATATGCTTGTTTCCATGACTATTAGTCATTCTCCTTTTGGATTTCTGTAAATTTATGTGTTTGGCCTTCCACAAATATATAGTGTTTAGCACAAGTACTTTCCACCTTTGCCTTTTGGGACAATCAGTATATTATATAGTCATAGACTAGAATTATGTGAAATTATATTAGACAAAATTCTAGTTCATCATATGTGATTATGCACTTTAAAAGATTATTATTGGGTGCATTATGGTCATATTTATATCTGTTCATAAAATATTTTATGGGTCTAAATAGCTTACAATTAGTAGAAAATGGCAATGAATTCTGATTGGCTGGATTGACTCTCTTGGTAACTCATAACTTTATGGTCAAAGTTTAGTGTTCTGTATCGGTTTCATTGTTTTATATGACTGTTCTATGTGTTATATATTTATAAACCATTCATTTCATGATAGTGGGGTTCAAAATAGATGGACTTTTTTCAAACATTTTATGCCAAATTTATTTACTCATTTTTACAGAGTTTCATTTATTATATAAGCTCACTGTTCATATATTCATTTAAATACACACGTTAGTAAAATTATTGCTGGTGTACTTGTATAATTATACGGTATTAATGTTTTATTACTGTTGTTCTACTTTTTATATACTGTATATATATAGGTGTATAATATTTAAATATTGTTCTGATTGAAAAACTAAAAATCTAAATATACATATTGCAATTTATTTTGGTTTTTTTTAACTATTTGTCTATTTAAAATACCTCGCATGTCAATAAGTAATCACATTATCGAAATATAGGCAAAAATATTCATTTTTAGAGTGATAACACATTTTTATATGTCGGCCTTTTACTGGAAATGACCATTTTAAGCCGTTTTACGTCCCCCTCCCTTATAGTAGTCCCTGCTATTAGGTATATGACTTTTAATTACAGTTAAATGATATCTACATACATTATATAAGTCTTTTAATTTATATTGCAGATAAGCATCTACATTACCAAAATATGGCAAATATTTCTAAATCAATTGGTAAGTTAACATATTTCTTTGGTTTTGAAACATGTCTTAAATAATGATTTTATATTAATGGCATATCATGCTGATTTTATAATCACTTGTTAGCATGCATTTGAGAAAAATATAGTTTCTAAAATCTGTTTTAACAGAACTGGTGGTGGAAAATGCTTGAACATCCAATTTTTTTTATGTTGTAAAATTAAACATTTGGTAATTATTTTATAGCAAACAATCCTAGGAAATGTACAAAGAGCCAATAATACCTGATCAAGCAATGATGCAATATAAACACCATCATTTAGCCACTAATGAAAATAAAAACAAACATTACAATTAGCTATAGAAGAGTTGTTAGTTGTGCAATTGAAGTGGCATTAAATTGAATTATATATTTTAAAATTTCTTTGTGTGAAATAAATATAGAGATTATTTAAGCAGAATCAGGATTCTAACCTGCCATCTTCACATGATAGCCAGCCATGCTATCATCAGGGCCACCACATTTCCTTTTACACATACCTATTCATTAATGCTATGGCAGCAATTGCAACATATTTCCACAGCATGCTACAAATTATAACAACCAACACATGTGATATTATATAAGTCATTTGACCAGTATACATACTATGTAGATGGCTTCAAATAAACATCAATTATATCGTTTACTTCAATTATATGAATTACTTCAATTATATAAATAACTCAAGTGCTCCTACTTTTGAAGTTTACTTCTGGACTATACTCTCTTGAAGTCATGTCAACATATTTTTCTTCAGTTATACTATTTATTTAAGGTTACAGAAGCTAATATCTAGGTTGTATGTCTCAATATTTAATTTTAAACTGTAACATGCATATTTAATTTATTTATTTTGCAAAAAATTTTCTCTGTTATAGATCCACTTGTTATTACTGAAGCACAATGTCGGGAATTGTCTAATGATATTAAGAAAACTAATGCACTTATACACAAACATCTTCTCGATACTTGTAATGTCCAAACGTGGATCACAAGAACATTCCATAATGAAAATCCGAGAAAGAAAACATCCTCAGTATTTCGAGTAAATATCTTTGTTTTATTATTTAGTCAATTTGTTGTAATCTTGTAACATTTTAAATTTGGTTTTCACTGTATGTAGATACATCTTAATTTTATTAAATAGTAAATTGTGTTAGCTCATGCTACAGACAATTACCAACTTTTGCAGTAAATAATATTAGGTTTTAACTTATGCTATCATTTATACTAACTTCGATTTTTATTATACCATATTATTATGTAGTATAGAAAATTATAGTTATTAATTGATGTTTGTAGTTATTCATTGGAGTACCTATGTTTTTGTATTAGGAATCAAATAATTTATTACATTTTTTAACCTTGAAATAACACTAACTGTTTATTTATTGTTTGACATTAATATGTCAACATATTATGCCCTAAAATTATTATGTCGACTTCAATACCAAATATATAGCACAATATATTTCTTTTTGTAGACATACCTTAAATGTGTTCACACGGACAAGTGCCCTGTTACCTATAGCGGTAAATTACATAGGCGTCCCATCAAAGGTACAGCCAATATTTGTTTTACATCAAACGGGGAGAAGCATTCCATTCAATCAGTGATGAAACACTACCAGCACATTTGTGGCAGCATTACACTCTCGAAGCAAGAAACGCTATCGACCAATGCTTCGAACAAGGAATGGGTCCAACTGAAACCTTCGAGAAGGTTCTTTGTGATCAACCAAACTCCAATGTTACCTTGGCAGCTACACGAACAGCTAGTGTGAGAAACCAAGCCCAACACGATATGCACGTAAATGAACTGGAATGCTTATTTGTGCAGAAAGACATATTCAACATGGAGGTGGGAGAGAATACATGTCTTCCAGGATACCTACAGGTAACCTATGCCATTATTTTTCAAACGTTACTTATGACTTTCATTTCGCTTATCTAGTTGTAAATAATTAAGTAAATTTGCTTTTAAAAGCTAAGATTTAAAATATTTAAGAGTCTAATTTATTTACATAATCAAAACTAACATAGTTTAGAATAAGTAAATATATTAAGCACTGATATTCCAAACTTTTTTCATATATTGCAGCATTTTGGATTCAATCCGGTGTATATATTTTTGCACTCGTATGATCAATTAAAAATGTTGTCATCAACTTTGAACAGACATTCCAGTACCATACTCCATTTTTATGCGACGGGCTCGATTATTAAACCAAGCCAATATTTTCCAACACTTATGCTGTGTAGCGCCGTCATCTCCCCACCCGATGCAGACACAGGAGCAGTCATTTCGGACGCCTTAATGGAGAAAACAAGAACAGAGGACTTGTCTGCTTGGATAGACTCTATTAAAGCAGGACTATGTCGAGTTGCCAAGCAAAGAATGTCATCATTCGCTGGACTCCCTAACATCCTCGCCTGCGATATGTCATGGCCGTTCATTTATGCCATTTTATCAACATGGTGCGCGCAATCCGATATTCTGGATTACCTTTCAACTCAGTATGAACGACTATCCCAATCTCCATCAAATCCCCCAACTCGGCCAGTGATCTTTCTATGTTGTTCACATTTTTTTTCTCGGGTTGCAAAGACTTTGAAACTATCGGCAGCATCGAAACAAGTTATCTTGAGATGTTTTGCGCTTCTTCAATTGGCGACGTCCCTCCAAACTGCACGTTCTATCTGGAACGATATGCTAACCTGTTTTAACTCGACGTACATTAACGATGAGGTAAGCATTTATTTTGTATTTTAATTTTTTAATACATACAAATTTGTTTATTTTATTATACTTAATTAGATATGGATTCCAGTAGGAAAGATGCTGTACTGAATAGCCAAGAATTTTTTAAAGGATAAAACATATTGAAATCATTTTGTAATAAAAAGAAAAATGTTTGTATGATCTTGGACCATCATTTTTGATCACTATCATTTCTAGTTCAAAAATGGCTTCTTGACAAAATTTTTAATATCTTTGTCTTTATGCTATGTTGTTTGCTCGTGTTCGAGCCTTTCGTTTTTGCAACACTGTTGTATTTGTTTGCATATCATTATATTTGTCCATAACTAATAAGACAATGTACTGATATGCAAAATTAATAAACTCAGTTTAATTATTACACTTGTTTCAAAACTTTAACAAAAGCGCATAATAAAAGTAGTATACTACAAAAAATAATATGTGTTATCTGACAAGCAAAAATTAAGTATAATTCCATTTTATTTTAAATTTTTGTATTCAGCAGTATTTGCAATAAAGTTTACACAAAATATTAGATTAGTGTATCTTTGGGTTTCTTAATGCTTTTACTGTTCTGGTTAAGATCTAAAATTAATTTAAAATTTAATTTTAGTGTTTCAATTATGTTTATAATTTTTAACATTTAATGCAACATTTAACCACTAATCACAGAGAATCTCTATATAAATTATCGATTTTAAAAACTCATTGAATGTTACAAAGAATACCTAATTTTTATAACTACGACATATGCCAAAAACATATTATTCGTGGAATACATTTTATACCGAATATTTTGAATGAAAAATTCTGTCTGATTTATTTTATAGAGAAGTTTGCTCTGACTTATAGTTCAATATATTATTTTTCGATAATTTGAAAAATAAATTAGATATTTTAAGTATCTCTTTATGTCCATCACTAAAAACAGGTTATTCTAATTATAATAATATATAATATGATAATGTCAGCTATTATGATAGCTTATTTAAAACATTCCCTTGCCCAATATAGATACAAGAAGCATGGGATCGTCTTGATTCACGCGTCAAACATAATGTTCTCGAGGAAACAGATGATTGCAACGCTTCACACTTTGATAACACCGACGAGGATTTCATTACAGATGGAAATAATATTCGCAAATCTTCCCCTTTTGCCGCTTGTTTTGCTGCCCCACCTATTGCCTCAACAACGAATTCCCCAATTACAAACGAATGGTTTTCTCCAACCGCAATGCAACTTATCTACAATAGTTGGTTGCCACTCTTCCCACTATGGAGCCACGCAACACTCAGTGGCGTTCAGTTGGACACTAACACAGGAAGAGTGTCGAATGCTTCAGTGGAATCCTATTTCCGGAAGATAAAGGACTATCACGGTGTGGGCAGCTCTGCAGGGAAGCGTGTGAGAGTCCATCGATTCATTAAAAAGTAAGTTAATTTATTTAAAATTTAAAAACAAATAAAATTATGGTTATTTCCTATCGAAATATTTTGCCATCATTTCAATTAAACTTATTGAAATAGCACATTTGCACCATTTTCCCTTACAATGGCACACCTTGTTTAAGCGATTTTTTCAAAAAAAAATCAGTAAGATTGTATGTAAAACTCAAGGATGTTTCTTGTAGTAGTCATATTACACTAATCGGATTGTCTTTTATCCGATATAGTATTTAAGCAATTAATATAATGTTTGTATGTATACCCGCCGTGTATTCTTGATTGTTTGAGGGTAATATTGTTTGTGATTGTTTGTAATATTGTTTGTGATTGTTTGTAATCCTGTTTGTGACTTTGACATCACAACTAGGAATTTTGTCTCCATATTGGACATTTTTGCTGTATGAATTAGTTTTCCTTCTCCAAATGGGGTATTATCTAGGAGTCAATTTAACTTATTGTTTAAGTTTTCTAACACTAAAAACTTCTAGTCTAGTATTCTTAGGTTAATAATAATAAAAATTGCATGCATTTACATGTTTAATGGTCTTACTTTTCATCATTTAAAGTGCTACAGAAACTACAGAAACAACAATTGCTACAGCAATAACATGTCGATTATTAACATGTTTTACTTTCAGACAGCGTTTGTTTGTCAAAAACATTCTCCATCGTTGTCAAAGCATGATTACTCGTGGATCTCGGTTACCTCTTAAAAGGATCGGCAGGCATACGTGGGTAAAGCAACCACCATCTTTTTAAATCGTGGCAGTCCGAGTGGATTAGCCGTCTTGATGATAACCAGCTAAAAGTATTCAAAAACCTAAAA
>JAYRBW010034672.1:0-11988 GCA_036023295.1 Invenusta paracnida | reverse complement strand
TCGTTTGCAGGTGGGTTAAGCTCCTGAAATCACTGGAGTGATTTGGTGACATTAGGGGGTTATCAGCTAAGACAGAGATTATTCGATATTAATTAAAATTAAAAAGAATAAGATATGAGATATTTTGTACGTGTTTAAAAATTATATATACGATTCTCGTAGATAAAGGTATACAGTTCAAAATTATTGTCTTTATATTTAATACTAAACAATCTCAATTGAAGTGGAATTTTAGTTAATTGATATAATATTATGTTTGCGTTAACAAAATGTTGATGATAAGTTTAATATTTAATAAGTGGGTATATGCAGCATATTCTGAAGGCATCCTTTCTTTTTAAATATTACAAAACATCGAATGTTAAATATGGCAGAAGAGAAATGTATATATTATTTGTAAATTATATACCTTATATCACTTGTCATAATATGTTATTTGAAATAATTACGTGTTCTATTCTACATATATATATATAAATAAAATTGATAGAAACAAAATGTATGTACTTTTAGAAATATTCATTCAACATTTTTGTTTTTGAAATATGTCTAATTAATTACCTATGGACTTTTTGTTATAATATTGACTTTCTGGTTTAGACTCTTAAATTAAATGTATTTCATTTTCAATCCAAATATTTCGCCTAAATATTTTTTTGCTTAAAAAAGTTTTCCTAAAAATATATTCTAGAATTGAATTTATTTTATTACTTCTTTTTTTATAAATATACTCGTGATATAATGGTGGAAGAGAATTCCAGGCAGTTTATTCAGAAATCTGTTATAAATTGAGATATACTGTTTAACTCATCCAGCTCATAAAATAATGTATATCTTTTTAAAATCAATAGTTAGAATAGAATTAAAAACGTTTGACTATGTTCGTATAAAATCTTAGACAGAAGATAGAAAGCAATACATTCTTATTAATTAATTAATTTAGAAATATGTTTCGTTTAACATATAATATATTATTTTATATTTTTCTAAATATACAAAATAAACAAGAATAAAACGAAACAATAACATTTATCAAAAATAAGCTTTTATATAATTTAATTATAAAAGTTTATAAGCAAAAACTTGTTCAAAACTGAATAGAGTTATACTTTGTTTTAACTTATTTATTGAATAAAAGTTCAATATACTTTATTTAGAAAATAACTATTTTAATTAATTTATATAATTAAATAAATAAATATATTGTAAAATTTCATTAACAGTATTACATTTTTGAAATCTGTGCTATAGAAATTTATAATCAAAACTTTTATAGATACTATGAAATGCACATGATTACTTACCTACTATCAAATATTTCCGATATATCTTTTGGAAATATACCGAAATTTATTTTAATCCGAATAAATCAAGCTATGGCTCTATAATGTGGACAAGTTATTATAACTATATTATATATGTGTGAATTGAATTGCCATGTAACTTACGTAGGTAGTGTAAGTATTATGAAGATGTAAATATTGTCAGATCTCTTCAGTTTTAACCGCACTAAATAATAATGTACATGAATTAGGTAACTCATACGTATTACAGCTTATATGTATTTACACCCTGGTTACATTTTAAAATTTACTTATTATAACGTTTTTTTAGTTGGTAATTTTCTTTGCATTAACAATATAGTGATAATAAAAATAAAATAGACAACTGTTTAAAGCAAGAAAAAATTACATGAAATCTATCGAATTTATTTAGAAATGTAGCAATGTGGAAAATTTGTTGTAATTACTTAATGTATTTGTAATTCATCGTATTTTATTTAAAACTCAAATACATTTTTGATACTAAAGGCTTGTTATACAGTTACAGTCTACATAATATATCTAATTTTAATCGTTACCAACTATATAACTCAAGAACTCATTCTAAAACACTCAAATATTATTGTGACTTGTAGCTTAAAATAAGTCAAGTCCAGTCCAGTCCAGTGCATGACATATAATTATATTTCGTAAATATACATTTGCATATATATCGGAAATTTGACTGAAAATTGTTAACACTGTATTGTAGTATAGCTTATATATTCTCCTACCTTACATTGAGATACCTCCTCATTGACAGACCAAAATATGATCTGAAAATCTCTTAACGATGGTACAAAATTTATATTTTTCTTCTCAATCGCTTGCTCTAAATAAGTACATAAATGTTATCTTTAGGCAGTATTAAGTCATATTCAGGCTATTCCACTATATTTAATCAACATTGCTTTTGTACTTGCTCGATGCAGCAGAGATCTATGAACAGAAAACAATATCGAATTTAGCTTCCAGCCCTCATATATGTGCATACATACCGATAACGGAAGCATTTTGAGAATCTTGATTGAAAGAAAGGCTTCCAGGATAGAGACTGTAGGTCAACGGTATAGCCCCTTACCTATACAGCTAGGAAAGCCAACTGTAAAGAGAGAACACGAGCTTTGTGTGTTAGATCTTCATCTGGAGTCGGTTGGCAATAGGGGTAATCAATCAGAGATATTATTAATCATATTCAATATTGTGGATCAGTGCTAGTATACAGACATATAGATCCGAATATTGGAGGACTTTTCCTATAATAGGAAGTCAATTCTTTTTCAATGATTCATTTTGTCTAAATTATAAGTAATTTTGTGGATTGATAAGCATGTATTCATATTTATATATTTGGAATCTTGTGTATGTAGCAATAAAGTATAATAATAGGAAAAATCATATTGGTTTATTCATTTAAGTATGTTGAACGTATATACTAAAATATTGTCACGATTTTTAGTTTGAAATAGAATTTTCTGACAATGGTCTAATTAAATATATTTATTGATCAAAAGAAAAAATCTATTAAATAAAACATGTTAATATTTACGCCTCTTTATTCTCCGTTAAGATATTTAAGATTAGATTTTTGTAAGAAAAAAAGCTAAATATTATTGGAAACTGATTGATTTCTACAATATGTTATTGTCTTGTTTCAAATGTTTTTTTGCAAAAATAATATGTAGGTATAATATATATGTGAAGGGGTAATCGTTTCTTATGACATCGTTGTACCTGGGTGATTTACAAAGATACAGAGGTATTTGAATTCAATACTGAAGGATGACTGCGCAATGAAATACAAAGGGTCATATATATGTCAAATCCTATTTAATTATTTAACAAGAAGTACATTCTTGTAGGTCTAAAGTCTGTATCAAATATGAGAATTAGTAACAAAGAAATAAGGGAAGAGCCAAAGTTGTCGTTAGATTCTTTAAGATTTGATTTCCTGAACTTTCATCAACAAGTCAATGGAACGTGGACACAAGACTTAGAGGCTTCCAAAATAAGGATATTGCCTTTTCGTGTATCCTCCCATTATACCCATGATCTGATGGCATAAGCAAGACACTAAATGTCTTTTATATTCAATATTGCACTTTTACCTTTGTAGAGGGAGGTTGACTTTAATTTTTCAATTTTTAACGATGTACTTAATAGTTTATTATTTACCATGTAATAAAATATAAAATATACAGATAACAACATATTTATAATTCATTATAATTTCCAGAACTTTTTAGCAAAATATAAAAAGTAGATATTATTGTTACATTGTAGAATGGATAAAATGTATATTTTTATGGACAATGTCATATCTCATTGAATTAATTTCTATCTTATTGTGTGCGTTTAAAATGTTTTTCTTGACTACATAAGCAGGGACTTTTCTGTAGCTATGAGAATTAGTTTTTTTTATTAATTTTTCAATGGTTTTTATAATTATATATCTTACTCATTTATATATAATTATTTTTATAATTTAATCATATGCTTATATGTACAAGAATTTCACACGAATATTATTAATACACTTCTAAGTAAACACTATTTGCAAGTTATTGAAATTACGCCGCTGTATATGCCCAGATGTTAAATTTAAAGAATTACATAAAATTTAAAATTAAATTATTTGGATGAATTTTAATGTTTTTCTAATTATTAAAATATATCAACCGTTACATATATTAGTAATCAATTTATATTTGAATCCATTTATTTACTTAATTTTGGTGATATGTTAACTGAACAAATACATGATTTTGATATGGCCTTTCGGTACTTATTCACTAATTACAAATTTGATGCAAATTACTATTAATTTAATTTTATATTTAAATGTAATATAAAATATTATGTTACACAATTGAAGTAATTTCGTTAAATATATTTCTAAGGGTCTCTACATAGTAGATCTCTACTTTAAACGTTTAAGCAGTACTAACAATGTTCCCGTGTTTATATATTTTAAGATTATGGATAAATTCGAAAAGTATAGTATATTTATAAATTAGAAAAGAAATGCTATAAGAGTTTTTAAATTGGCATAGCTCAAAATAATAGTTAAAGATGAATTACACTAAAAAAGTATGACTCAGATTCTTGAAACTTATTCCTTCAAGTTTAGGAAGATATTATTGATCTAATAACTTCTACTATAACAAAGAAGACATAAAAATACGTAAATTTAATTAATTTTTTATTTTTATGTAACATTTTACGCGAAATATATATTAGTTTGTAGACGAACTGTTTTAAATAAGTTTTAAATCTGAAATCAATTTGATTATTAAACAAGGAATAAATATTTACATTTTTTCTTGTGTATTTCTTAAGGTAGTATAAATGATAAAAAATTATTCAAATTTAAATTTTATATCAAAGAAAGTTCATGAACATCTAGTGTACCCCATAATATGGGATTTAAACAGACGATTTTTATGAAATTTTCTTACGAATGGTATATTTTATATGACGTATAAAATATGCGTTTGGTGGGCCAGATCCATCCTTATCTCGGTAAAAGAAGGCTCGAATATTTCTGTTCAGATAATCCCTTGCCATTCCTTCTTCTCGCCTTCACTTCTCACAACTTATTGTGAAAACAGAAGAAAAAACAGTGTATACGAAAGCAGAATATTACATTTACAACTCTTCCTTACTTTTGTGGCAAAAGGAAGTCCTTTTAAAAATAAATGAGAACCCAGTAAAAAGAGAAGAAAAGCGTTGTTTGAGCCCCAAGAGACCGCAAGAGCAGGGAGGGAGGGAACTGGAAGAACGATCGGCTTGTTTCCGCGACATCATTACGCCAGGGATTAAGGGCACGCGGATAGCCGTGCGTCCTGCCTGTGCAAGTCGAAAATCTTCAATCGATGTTTGCAGCGTAATGCTTGAGTTACGTTAATACCTCCGGCCAAGATCTAATATATGTATAACAATGTACATTAAGGACGAGACCATAGACGCAGTTAAAGTGGTTCACTTTTGATGTTCAATAAGCTATTATGTTTCATATTATTTTATTCTTCGACCAAAAATCGAATAAAAGTATATTAATTAAGAGAGAATTGGTGTCTACGATTATGAACACTTTTAATTTTACTTTTTATATAAAAATATTAAAGCGTTTTATTGCGTCGAATTATTATTTATCGTAATGATTTAATGTAATATTTTGTGAACATGAACTTTACAGTATCGATTATTGTATTATTTCCGCATTTTATTAATCGATACCGTGGATTTTTAATGTTAGTCCGATTAGAGATAGCTGTTCTGAAAATGTAACCTATATGATTTTTTTGCATAAACTTGGTTTATATTATACTTTTCAAACCAACAACTAACCGGTACTTCGTAACAAGGTACTAAATTTTTAATTCAAGTTTATTTCCGGATTTGAAAATATATTACAATTACAAAATCAGACTGACAGATATTCTATTATTTATGTCTACTCATCCAATCTACCGTATAAAAATGTTTTAATAATCATTTGCAATTTATTTTTACTTCTTATGATTGCATTTGTTTAAATTAAATGAAACTTTGTTTACCATATTATGGAGTATTGGAATTGCTGTCAAATAACACATACGCTCCAACTATTGCATATTATAGCCGCTGTTTTTATATTTTAATATAGTTTTAATGTGACTGTCATTATAACTTAAGCTGTGAGAATTTTTCAAATTTTATTCCTACGATAACATAGGTTTTAGAACAATGAGTGTATTTTTAAATTGAACAAAATAAAAGTCTGCAAAAGGTTTAAATTTTATTTTCTAACTACATGCAAGTATTTTCAGACATTTTAAAACATAGTGTATATACATATACATGCACTATGTACACAGTTACTATATATCAAGACTAACACTAACAAAGCTTATATAATGTATAATAAAGTTTTTAGAACGGCCCCCCTCCACCACACCCACTACCTGTAAATAGTTTTACCTTTGTCGTTTCTAATAATTAAAAAATATATATAACTATAAAGTATTAGCCAGCGTATATTTTAGAGTATTTATTACAAAATATAGGAATGTTTCATCAGGACTCAGTAAAACCTCCACAAATACATCAACAGGTTTTGTACATAAACGACCTTCATTCATGGTAAAACAGCACCTATTTAGACAAATTCTCTATGCGGCGTGTAATACACCTACAAACGTTATATTGAGCATAATATATGGGTGTTTACAACAAAGTAATTAACATTGCTTTTATGTAAGCAATAAAATATGTATATTGCGTGTGTGTATTGCGATTTTTCAATCGAAAATGTATCGAAAATGGGCTCCAAAGTTTATTCAGTTTCAGATTTGTTGTCTATGTGGATCGAGTTATTATGCTGACAAAGTCGTGAGGCTGGCAGGATTTTAAAGATTTCTAAAACGCAGTATATTTTGGAACGGTTAAAACAGCGTATATATATGGGGGTATTTGGCTCCACGTGCGTCTATATAATCGACCGAACGTCTATTTACACCAACCGCAACAATATTTGTACTGATTATATACCGTCGTTTTTCTTCGGTGTAAAAGTTGGATGCAGGCCACTATTTTAAGTGGATGTGGTTTGTACCAGTCAAAGTATTGTACACAGCGTATAGATAAGGCTGCATTGGTTTATGTGTATTCATAAAAACTTTGTCGATATTTACAAATGAAGATTATGCAATAACACTAAATTCAAGTATTCTGGTAGATACAAAACTACATTCGTATGTTTAGACCTTTTAAACTATATTTTGAAAATGATAAAGTCTAAAAATATAGGTTAAATTACTTTACTCATATAATGAAAAAAAAATCAACTTTTAAGTATTATTATATAATTATTTTAATTTAGAAAAAATAAAGTTATTATTTATGATTCTTCGTTATAAGTTAAAACATTTTACAGGAATATATTATAACAGAAAGCTTTTTTTCTTAGCACTAATCGAATGTATTACTTAACACACTGTAACACGGAGAAAAGGTATAATAAATAGTTTTCCATTATTTTACTACAATAATAATGTTTTTGAATATATGTTTTGATATTTTGCAAACATTTCTCACATACAGCTGGCAAATCCGATGAGGACAAAATCATTGCCAAGCAGGACAGTGGTTCTACTAAAGCCGTTTCCATGATCCTCCAATGCGGAGGAGAACAGTGCCCGCCCTATGGATTCTGTGATGCAAAGGCCAACGGACAGCAGAGATGTGCATGTCCCAGCCTTTGTGCTAGTTCAACAACCGACGGTGGAGAGGTCTGTGGTAGCGATGACGTCTCTTATCACAGTGAATGCAGTTTGCGAGGTCAGGCCTGTCGGTCTGGACGATTTGTTACAGTCAAGTCGCAGGGCCGATGCGGTAAGCATATGAGGACCTTGATATTTCAAATTGGTAGTTGACTTTTCGCGATTTTAATAAGTAGAATCGGAGAAAGGTAATACGGTAATTAAAACAAATCAACTCCATGTCGATATGTTTCTTTTTCAAATTACTTCACATTTTGATTAAATCAATTAAACTAAATTATTCTGTAAATAATATGAAATTCTTTTGTTTAAAAAATAGTTCGATTGTTTTAATTTTTGTGTTTTAAGCGCAATTATATTTGCAAATATTTTCCCTTTTAAATAATTTTAATAAAATAGCTCAATTTTAAACAAATCAAACTATATTATGTATTGTAAAAATGCGATTTTTAACAAGCATCCTTTTAAATATATGTATAACGTATACATATATCAGACACCATAAATGAAGTACAATATAAATATAGTAAGGTTTAGACCAATACAGACAAGGGTAAAAGGAAATTGTACATATGTTTTCGTAATATTCTTAGTTCAATATTATTTAAATAATCTTTACAGATTTATATAATTAAATAATTTAAAGTGGTACAGTTTAAAAAAGAATTTATTAGTCAAGCGTATGATAACGTTTTTGAACTGTGAATAAAACAAAATATATGTAAATCACGGAGTATTAAATTTCAAATAAAACTAAAACTATTGATACTAAATATATATATTATTAAGTTTAGACAGATAGATATATGTATCTACTATTATACAATCAGTCTACACTAAATCCAACCAAATCCGAGCTCAACATTTCTTATGTTTTAATTCAAATCAATAATTTTGCCTCCGATGCTGGAATTAAATTTGATAAATCTTACATCAATTTACATATCTTCCGTTCAAATTTATTTACGTACTCATATATTAAAGAAAATAAATCCTGCAAATCACAGTTTTAACGAAACTTTCTTCCCATTTGGAAAGAGGCTGATGTATTAAAGCTTAATTAGTAACAGGGAACATACATTTTTAGGAAATCAGTCTATCGCTCCTGTCTTGTTGACAAAATAATAATGAAGGCAACACATCCGCTTACCAACAATTCGATTAGGCATCTCTACTAACTTCCTTACGTCAGAAGGCAAATTACTGTTTGATTTATAAATAAACAAGATATCGTGGTTAATTAACCTTGACGGGAGCCTTTCTATTCTTTTCCGACTGTCTGTTCCTTTGTCTCATAAAAATCATCACATTTATAAACATATAATGCTTTTTATACATAAAAACATGAAAACTTTTATGATATACTTGTTGTATTATATCAGACTCATTTACCTGATATAAAAGTACAAAATATGCAATTGTATTTATATTAAGATAAATATTCACATTGTGCTATATGTGTTCATGATTGATAGAAAATATATGGATGCATGTTATAGAATGATGATATATTAATGATAACAAAATTATTAAAAAAGGGCATTCTCCATACTAGAAAAACGTCACAAACTTGGAACAAATAGAACCAGCGTCAATTTTAAATTTATAAACGTATTCTGTCAATGAGATTTACCAATGTGTGTGCAAACTTTGCATCAGTAATTATGTAGGTATATATACAATACACATGTCGGTCCTATTGATACAAATATTTCTGGGGTGCTTAAGATTATTTTTACACTTATATTATATATTATATGTGTATATCTTATATAGTATTGGACATAATTCCGTCGATAGTTAAATAATGTAATAATAAACATATTGATGCTTAAAATTGTATATACATAAAGTAAGAACAACTTACTGTTTCACTGTAATGAGAGAGTTCATAATGATGATGACATATGTAACTATAAGTAGGTATCAAAGTTTATATACAATTATGACATATTTCAAAATACTTGAATATGCAAGTCACTTTAAGGTTGCAAAACTAATTTAACTTGGTAATTAATTAGTAATTCGTGGTTTGCTTTGACAGTTTATTGAAACAATAATAATAAAGAAATGTCTGCCATGAAGATCTAGAAAAGATTGCATAACAAAAATGTACAACGAAACTGACCATCTTACGCAATACGAATAGAAATACTCCTCGACTTTCATTATTTTCATTTGTTCACATTTTCTGAAGCATAAATATTGACATTTCTATGTAAATATGACCCAAATTTATCCAATACAATACACTTCTGGCGTGTCGCCTCTAAACAATTATATCTCTATATCGTATGGCTTACCTCCAGAAGGATCTAACGCAGCTTCCGTGGAACCTGTGATGTGTGCAGGAGTTCGATGTCCAGTCTATGCAACTTGTGAGAGCCATGCCTTTCTCTCTAACCCAATCTGCCAATGTCCACACTCCTGTCCCTCTGAGGGAGGCAGAGGACCCAAGTTCGAACCCCTCTGTGCCTCTGATGGCCTCTCCTACACCAGTCAATGTCACATGAGAATGGCTAGCTGTCAACGGAATAAGATCACCACTGTCAAACACTCCGGGAAATGCAGTAATTTTATTAAAACGAATCTGACTAATATTTTAAACATAACCGTTTAGTTTTTATTAAAAACAAAATAATTATTTACATATTTAAGGTCTATAATTTTTCTTCAATAGAGCTTTCTTTATATTTTAAAATAATTTATAAAATGTAAGAATCATGTTGATAATATGAATGTATATAGATGATAAAGGGTGATAACATTCCACAATTAAAATGTTTATAACATTTACGAATATTTTCTAAAGTTAATATATTTTCATCCAAATCTCAAATCTCAAATCTTAAAAAATAAAATTTGATTTTATACTCGTAATATAGTGGGTAAGGAGATAAAAAAATCTATCATTCTAGATAATCAGAAATATTTGAGCAAAACGAACACAGTAAATTGAATTTAACAATAATAGTTATTACATTTATTTATCTATCCGAATATATTTTTATTGATGCGTAGACCTCTCGAATCAATGTTAAATTGATTATCATATACATTATACATTATAATTATTATACTATTATTATTATACATTATTATTTATAACTGTCATCTTAAAGCAAAATACTGGAGTACAAAAGAACCCTTATTTTTTATATTGTTTTCTTATCCTTTTTACCGCTTTTCTTAGTTTAGAACTACTTAAAAAGGATTTTATTACAAAATTTTCAAATTTAAATTTCAATTGTTAGGATAAGAATTAAAAATACTGTAAATAAAAAATACACATTTTACCTATACCTACTTAAAATTTGTATCATACGTATATATTACAATCAATATTAATATTCATTGTATTAAATTATTACATCATTATGATACAACATATTATACCTATTACATTATAATGCTGCCTTAATCCGTCTGAGTTTAACAATAGATTTACTTAAATTGTCAATAGAACTAAGAAACTTTCACACACCGTCAACAAACAACCAGCTAATCAAATATTAAAAAACGTGATTGTATACTAAAGTTATTGGGTCACGGGGTTGATATATAGGCAGCAGACACTGTCTTCAGTAAGATCATACGTCAAAGGATAAATACTCTGTCAATTGGAGTTTCATCTTCTTCTACTTGATTGCTACATCAACGTCCTGATCTCACCTTTCTTTGTATATTTATAGGTGTTAAGTGATCTAGAGATTTATAAAGTTTTGCGTTGTATCACGAACAAAGTCAGTAGATCACCTATGCTGAGCGTTCAAAATATATTCGTGATTGGGTCTCATTTTAAAGTCATCTTGACTATATTTAAGTATACGAAAGTAAGGTATTATAGGTTTGTGGTTTTCCGTATTAATTTATAAATGACACTTCCATATATTATCTCAGTATTGCAGTATGCGATAAAATTGTATTCGTAATCGGCTTTCTCTATCAATTAAGGTCAATAATAATAGTACTTTAAGAGGGTATTATCTTTAAATAGTCAATAACCCAGCAAATCATAGAAAATATTAATAAGATTATCCAGCATGGAATAGCTTTCCCTCAAGTATATTATCCTTGATAAGAAATGAAAAAATTATGCATTTATGGTAACGAAGGACAATGATTTAAAAGCGTGTGTGATGTATGATATTATAAATGTTTAAACACAAAGAATGTATTAATCTAATGGAATACAATTTTAGAAAAACTTAAATCAATATAATTGCATAAAAATTAGAAACTATAGACTCAAATTTATTTTAAATAACAGACTATCGACATATCAACTGAGTTTTATTCTTCTATAATATAACATAGGCCATACCACTGAATTTGACCGCCTGTGAAAATAATGTTATTGAGTTACAAAATATTTGCGTCATAGGGTTATATTCATTTATCAT
>JAYRBW010034671.1:0-32999 GCA_036023295.1 Invenusta paracnida | reverse complement strand
TAAAATTAATTTAATCAAAATATTTAATACTACTTTTTCCCTACACATTTACATCAAATTTATTAAAATAAAACGATATTTTATATACGACGATTTACATCGCGATGTAGGATGAAGTCGATAAGAATGAACACTCTTTGTATAATCATTACTCTATGCTTTAAACCTTCCATCCAATGTTTGTATATTTTGCATTATTCAGTTAAAACAGTTCAAATATTTACTTCCAAGCATTATCGACGTGACTTATGAACCACAGAGTACAAAAATGTAGTTAAATAGTGCAAATTATAAATAAACCCTATCTAACAGTTTCAGAGCTGCAACCTTCCGAATGAATGGCATGGGTAAGTGTATAACATTAATTGTTAGTGTCTTGTTTGAGAATTAGGGGGAAATGTGAAAACCGTTCTAACTAAGTTAGGAGCTCCTCAAGACTGGGATCTCCTAACTTTTAGAAGTGTTTTGCAGTGGTTGTAGGAGCTCTCTTAACTTAGTTAGGACGGTTTTCGCATTCTACCATTTAAGTCAACAACGAGAAACAACGTGCATATTATACTCATGATTTATTTACAAAATTATTAAAAAGAAAATACATCTTTGATTGTGGTGATTAACAAAAGGCGCCAGACATACAAAGCATATATGATTAATTGCTGGCTGCTTTAACTGTTTCTTCGTATAGTGTAGTTTATTAATTATATCTTTACATTTTCTATATGTGTAATAAAATATTCTTTGTACGTAATTCTAGAAGAGTATACTATAATATTTACAGATTCATCTGTATCATCAATAAATAAAATATTGTCCTTTCATTTCCACCGCTCTATGATTTTTGCAGCGATATGTGTATAATATGTTCATTGATTAAAGAAACATATTTATTTTATTTAGTATATTGACAAATATATTTACAATTTCCATAAATTTTTTAACTATAAATTTATAGTAACCACAAGTTTATGATGGCTCATGAAATTTATATTATTCTAATAGGGAATCTCACTGGCGGAGTGAAAGTAAACCTAAAATAATATTTTCACTTGTTTGCAACTTATATAAGATTAATTTTTGCTAAGTAGTTATTTTGAATATTCGATTAAAGAAAAATATATTTCAATATTGTCATTTAAAAGATGGGATCATATTATTCTGTACAATTGAAAATGGAAAATCTGAAGATAATATTCCAACAAAATTGATAAAGTTATTTTTCTTTGAAGTAAGATGATTATTTCTTTGGTACAGCGCTGGTTTCCTACTGGGCGTGATTTTTAGTTTATTTATACATATAAATAGCTCTGCAATTTAAAAGATATTTATCGGAAGGAACATAAACAGTTTTTTTCTTTATCCATTTATTTATTGATTTCCTGCAGGTCTGAGCGTCTCAATTCTCACCTATAACAATGAGGTCTCTATCGGGATCCAGTCAGACACCGCGATACTTAAGGATCCCGAGACACTCATTAAGTTTTACGAGGAGGCAATCGAGGACCTCGTGAGCGCCGTAAAGTCTAAGGATGTGTACTGATTTTTATGAAGCAGCTACAAGGGATTTGGATGTATAATAGATGTACACTACTGACAGTTAATATAGAATATATATATTGTTTCTAACATTTTATCTGATTCTTGATTGTTTTTTTATTTTTATTTTCGACAATAGCGACAATTTTGAATTCATATATGTACATATAAACAGATTTGAATTCATTGCACAATATGCAAAATTTTAAACAAAAGAGCACAAACTGATTTGATTTAATGACCGAAGTTTTCAAAGAATTAAAATTTCCTGTCAGATCCAATGAAATAAATTGTTTTAGATATTCAAAATGCAATTGATTTGATCTGTTCTAGCAAAAGATGTTATGTTTGCAAAATATTTATATTAAAAAATAAAATACATTTTTACAATACCATCTTACACTTTTAAATTAGATACACCTGCTATTTTTAATATATTCATCACTTTCTACATTTTTTCCTCGTAAAACAATTTTTATGTTTGTTTCTATTTAAAAATCCAAAATTTCAAATATATGTATTGACAGTAATAAATTCCGATTTTGCTTTAAGTCGTCTGTAATATGTAATGTATTACTATACGTTTCATACAAAGATTTTAGCCACTATTTTTGTTGTTTAAACACATCAAAATATTAAAATGAAAGCTGTCTATATTTCCGAATCGTTCAATTATTCAAATCGTGATTTTCTGTTCTACGAATATAATTGTAAAAGAGGTATAAAAATTATACTATTTTCCTGCGATAGCTATATAACATTTGCGTTGTAAATATATTTGAATATTATCATGATTGAAAAATGTATATATTATATCTGAAAATACGAAAAAACTGTTATGTGTTATCTATATTAATATTTATTTTAATTATATGTAAGGTATATGCTATTTCAGTAGTCAATATTACTACACACAAACACATTCTTATGTATATATTCCTATATATATATATACATATGTATATCTATGCATTAATATATTACATAACAAATAATTATACTTTTACAAGTTCTAACATATGCAGTAATTAATAGATCAGAGTTTAAAAATTTAATTTTTATTGTATATTGGCTTTGACGGTGGTACACAATTAATTATTGTATTTATACTAATTCTCTATAATTCAAAAATATATATAAATGCTTTATGCTTTTTTCATATTTAAAAAAATTATATTTAGAATAGTTTAGTAGGTTTTTGGTTTTTAATATAGGATTATAACAATTTTAGCAAAATAAAGAAAATATATAAAGAACTTTATCTATTTACTCATTACGCGTCAAAATTGAGGTTGATAAATATTCATTATAGTAAAAGCTTTTGGCTACTATTTATTTATTTAAAATAATTTCGAAATGTTTTATCTTATTTTTAAATTATAGTTCCTGTATTTGCAAACTAATATAATGTACCTACATATTATGTATTTATAAAATAACTGTATATTGTAATAATCTTATAATCTTAAAAATTGCATTGAGGTAAATATTTTAATAGCATTTTTTTATGCTTCCATATTCAATACAGTAAAACATACAATGCTGGGAGAAAAGACTTGTACAAATAATAATGTATATATATAATATGTAGTATTTCAAATAATAGAAAGTATATTAACATTAGAATATATTTTTAATATAAAAATGTTTATATACAATTACGCATGATATGGGCTGGCTTGTTATATATAATATAATAAATATTTCTAAATATGAAATATGTCATGAATATATGTATACAGATAATGATTATATTTACATTTTCAGAAACAAAAGAAGCCCACATATCGGAGAGTAAGATAGCACGTTATATGGGAGGAATAGTTACTTTCCCTTTTCCTTAAAGTAGTCGGCAAGTTTCTCACTGGCCTCCACGCAGACACTGGGGTACATACCAGGGCCAAAGGTGGACAGAAGGACCAAACTTGGGGTCCGTATCAACACCAGACCCTGGTCCTCGCCGCATTTGGCGTAGATGGAGAATTTGTCAGAGCGGATACAGTTGTAGCGCTGTTCACCAAACAGTACCCCATTGACCCGGGTCTGACTTGGGTTCCGGAAGACATCCTGAAGGGCCTGGGCTTGTTCGGGGTAGAGGCTGAGTCCCACGGAGCTCGCCACTATCACATTGTCCTTCCGTCGGATGAGGCAACAAGCGGAAACATGACCTGTTTCCATCAGAGCATCATGCAGGAGTTGTTGCAGCTGATTCATCCCAATCGATTAATGATTTATTGATCACGTAAATATATTGACACCTACCTCGATAATATTCTCCTGCTAGATAAATAATCTTTTAAAATTAAATCATTCAAAGGAGCAATATTTCAGAAGAAAACAGTTTTAATCACGTTGTTGTTATTCACGCTCTTTTTCTCTTTATCACTTGAGAATTATAATACTACTTTATTGTTACACAGTCGCTAAAGATATTGGCAGGTATTTTCAGAATATTTACCTTTTTGAATCATTCCATTGAAACCAGATAAGTGTGAGTTTAGAAGTTAGCTAGAAGGGAGGAGAAGGAGGCAGGCAGAGGGACGATTAATCGATAAGCGACTTTGTTTTGGTGCTTGCGTTGTTATGGTAGCAGTGTTGACAACACACAGCTGAGCGCCTAGGTTAGTGATGTATGTAATGTGATGATGCGATCCGATGCTGCATAATAGTCTATGAACGAACAGGCAGTGTATGTAATAGTAAGTCAGGCGTCGTAAGCGCCAATGTCATAATAAAATCTAGCTTACTGAAATAGTTTAACTAGAAAACTATTACTGCTATATAATATATACTTCGGTAGTTTTATTCCTCCTGGTCTATTGAGAAACTTACTTTTTCATTTCTGCTGCGTTTTCAATGCTATAGGTTTATCTTACATTTGTTTCTTTTTCCGGTATAGTACCCTAAGTTACTCAAAGGAAACCGCGCACGATATTTAAGTACAATAATCTAATTTTGTATTTTGTATTTGGTATTTTGAAAAATATTAATTTGAAACAAATAAAAATGTACTTTTATTTTGCAATAAAATCATACAGGAATTTCTTTAGTCAGAATAATAATTTAATAAATAAAAACTGTAATAAGCAACAGCTACTATTTTAAATCGAAATTATTATCACATAGACATATACAGAGATTCGTCTCTTCAGTTAAGTATTCATAACGTTATAAATTATGGAGAGTAGAAAATTGTAATATGTGTATTAATAAATCTCAAATGTATTAATGGGTAACTTTACCTTTAATTATAGTACAAAATAGCACCATCAAAATTATTCCAGGACTAATTATAATTTTTGATACCCGAGTTTAAAATGCCATGATATTATGTGAAATTTTAATATAATTATATATATTTTAGAAACTGTATATAATTAAATAACAATACCGAATTTCTAACTTTCTTTATTTAATAAAAAATTTTTAAATAATAATAAGTTATATTAAACAACTTGTAATCAGCAAGAGATGGAAAATTATGCACTTATTTACTCTTCAGGGTGAATATTTAGTCTGGAGACAGAAATAATTAGTAATTTAGTATTTTAATATAAAACGGTACACTAATCACCCACTCCCTCACACACACACTCTCAACGCCAATTTTTATGTGAATGGTGAAATGAACCGGCCAAACTATACTACATACATATATGTATTGGAGTACTGAAAATCCTAACTGGTTCGGGCCATCAAAAATGCAAGGTGCTGGGAAAGTCATGGTCTGGTGTGGTTTGAATTATATTGAACCACTTCTGTGACTGACTCTTGGTAGTATTGTACTTACTTTTCTCTTGATAGTATTTTGACAGACTTTAGTTTTTCATTTATGTTGTATTTAATTAAAATAATAAATTATTATTTACTCCTTTGTCTACAGATTTATTATTCACCCTGTTTTAATGTAACATCTAGAAAATAATTACTCATTTGATAAGTTGTTCCTCTGTAGTCCTTTTTGTTGAGCTATCTTTGCTATCTATCCCTGGGATGTTTACTATCTTTCACTTCAAGACGTCTTCAAGAGAGTCTGACAGCGCAACATCTGAACCGATTTATTTTCTTAAGTCATTCTGTAGTTAACCTCAAATTAAATAATTGAACGATATTTACTCAACTAAACCAGTTTTTTTGGATGTAAGTAATAATTTCCCTCAATTATTCTGCATTCAAAAGGGATTTTTATATTTTAACAAACTGCGCGCGATGGTCTGGTTTATTTATTATTTGCGTCATTGTTTGATTGTTTAATTATTGTCAAGTTGAAATTAATCTTAAAACGTTTATTTTTATTTTTTTTGTGGTTTTTTAATCAAATTTTCTGCAGAGGGACATTTTATTAATGACTTGAAACATTATTATAATTAAAAATTACTTAATTAACGCGACTTTTTAATTTTCAGTATACCTATGCTAAAGAATAGGATTATTGTGTTCATGTGATTTAGAATTTTTTAATTTTAAAGATAAAAACTTCTGTCTTAAACTGACGTAAAAGAAGGAAAAGAGTTAAATTCCCCATTCTAAAATCTTCATTTGAATGTTTAAGTTATAGCTTTTTATAGTTTTTAGGAGAAAACAAATTAAGGGAAATAAAAAATATATAAATATAATAAATAATATATATAAATATATATAAATATAAAGAAAATATAAATTAATTAATATTATAAATTAAATTAAATTAAATTAAAATGAATCTAAAATATTAGAAGAAAACATTAATAATTAAATTGATCAATTTTAGTAACGTAAATATAACAAGAAAGTCTTTAAAAACTTTCAGCAATTATTTATAATATCTTTTTCATTGGGTTTTGCTATTTGTGAAAATTAAAAGATTTATAGATTTTTAATAAGCGCTACAATCTTCTAAATAAGAATTCTTAAACAAACGCAAAAAATTATTACGCAAAGAAGAATTTATTATGAATTTATTGAACTCAGCTTTGAGATCTTTGTGATAATTAAAAAATTTAGTTAAAGGACAAATTAGACTTATTGTATAATTAAAGTGAACACAATTAAAAAAGGAAATGCCACTCTTTTCTTCCACCTTCACATCCCCAAACAGCACATTTTTCGAAACTCGTATCAAAACTTTGGACGATATAAAGAAAGAATGGTGTTGCTTTTGTCTTATACAAACAATACTTAAAGACAGACAGATGAATGGCAATGGGTCTCTTCAACCTGTAGTTTCTCTTGATTATAGAAAATACCAATAATGACTAAGGTGGTCGATAGAAACATATTTGAAATGTACACAAACGATAAGAGTTGGAAAATTCCCAATTCTCCGTCACCTCTATGTCAACTAACATTTTGTCCGATCTAAAGTACGTGCAACATCGACCTATGGTGGTCATACTACAAATTTGAGGAGTCAGTTCGAATACTAACTAACATTATGACTAAAAAAAACCGACCGTCTACAACTGTGCAAGAATTGGAAGGTATCATTTCCATCCAATTTTTAATATTCACCTTTGAGTACATATATCATAGTATATGTGCGAGCGCGTGAGGGAGTGAGTGAGGATATATGTACAAACTAACTTCCATATTCAACATTTCTAATCCGTCCCCATTCATTTCTCTCCTTCATTATACGTTCAAATGTATACACTTTCAACAACTGTGTCAGAGAAGGATGCTGCGAATTCTATCTATTTACCGAAGAGGACGCCTTTTCCAAACCCTGCTGGAATTCGTTCTTTTCTCGATTGTTCCCTCCTTCAAAAATTGAAAAGGACAGCTTTTCCTTGAGTTCTTGTTGTTGTTATTTATGAGAACTTTTCATAGTTGTCGTTCAATCTTTTTTCTTTCCCTTTTATATTGGCATTGTTAAGTCGATTTCTATCTACATATTCTAAACATTATACACATATGTATGTAAATAAGTAGTATATATATACATATTCTGATGTGTGTTCTAAAGGTTCGCTTTTAAACACTCTTTCCTAGGCTTTTTAAATTTCTAGCCCCACGAGAATAAAAAGCGTCTTAGAGGTAATCTATATAGAGAACCGTTGTCTTCATATTGTCATCAATTATTCATGCATTATTAGAAATTTTAAATTGAACGAGTGGATGGGTACTCTGTAAATACTTACATATACTAACAGTTAAAGTAAAGGCGAAGTATACGTTGATAGTTGAAGGCTTTATAATATACATATGTATAAACATATTTTTAGTTTAGTTTGAAATTATTTTTATTCAGACTTTTTTTTACTTGACTCAG
This sequence comes from Invenusta paracnida, assembly GCA_036023295.1. Taxonomy (NCBI): domain Eukaryota; kingdom Metazoa; phylum Platyhelminthes; order Proseriata; family Coelogynoporidae; genus Invenusta; species Invenusta paracnida. Next base: position 25,216 of record JAYRBW010034671.1, on the reverse strand, counting down.
TGCTATATGCTCGGTAAAATTATTTCAACGAATCGACGAGAAAACCAAATGTGAATAACAGTGTTCACTAATAAATATTAAAAATTAATTTGTCACAGTTTTACTTCTGGGAAAGAAGGTTAATTAAGTGTTGAATATGTTTAAGGATTGAAATAAAATGTTCAATCTAAAAGAGTATATATGTTCAAAATTATATATTCAATATATGTAGATATAAGCAAATATTACACTTTTGTGAAATAATATTAATAAATCTTTAACAAGGTTTAAAAATTTAAAGAATAATGGTTAAAATAAAACTAAATAAAAAGTGAAACCCTTAGTAATTGAAAACTCGTAGGCTTCACGATTTTGAGTAATGATTTTATATGCAAAGAGTATTCACTCTTATCGATTTCATATAATATATGCAAAGAGTATTCACTCTTATCGATTTCATATAATATATATATGCAAAGAGTATTCACTCTTATCGATTTCATATAATATATACATCGAGCTGTAAATTTTCGTGAATAAAAAATATTTTTATTTTAATAAATTGTATGTAAATGGATTGGGAAAAAGTGCTATTAAATATTTTGGTTAAATTAATTTTAAGAACAAATATATACATTCATGCAATTTTAACATACGTAAGTTGTCTATAATAAATAATTTATTGCCTGCATGTCTCAAGTAGTTTTACTATATATATAGATAGATCTAGATAATTGCATAGTCAATTTGATGGTTCATATTTAAATTGTACAATACACCATATTACGAAACGACAGCTTTTTTGGTTAAGTGTGACTTAAGTTGCATTGATATTAAATATATAAAGGTTTCATATGCTTTTCATTGTAGCAGATTTTGAAACAAAATAAACAAATATAACAATTTAATTGATTGGAACTTAAAAAAATTAAACTAGACTAAAAGTAATTTAACAAACGTCTGTATTGGTATAATGAGCAGAACGGTTTGAAATATTAATTTTAAAACCACGTAATCAGTTTTTAACTTTAAAAAGTAACCTATTGTAATAATTGATTGCTGAAAAATTATCATAAGTTAATCGCTTCACCACAAGGACAAATAATTTAACATAAGAGGCTATAATTTTAAACTTAGTAACGCTATATTAACACGAAAAACACTCACAAAGCACGCAAAGTCAGCAATAAATGTATGCGAGGAGAAGGATGAATCTTTTTTATATACTTTGCAAAACTTGACAGATTATTAATTAATATATTAATTAATCGTAAGAATTTTACAAAAGTGCGGCGTTAAAAATAGTTGAAACAAATTGAATATTAGTTTAAGTGTGTTACATAATATATCACTTGTATATATATATAAAACCTATGTAAAATACATAAAATGTTCCGATTTAATATGTACATAAAAATAACATTTTCAACTCTATCATTTACTTAAAATTATGTTGTACACGTAATCTTTCAAGTAGATTTGGGTGAGGAACACCTGGAAACGACCTTGACCAAAACAGTTAAAGTGAAAGTCGAAAAGTTTGGCAAGTGAGTAATTCCATGAAAGAAAAAAAGTTTATATTAACAACAGACCAACCCATGTATTATCGTTACATTTCCCATTAAAAGTTTATATTAACTAAGCTAAAATTATAAAAGTTGTTGAAGTTAATTTATAGAAGTTTCAAAAAGATTTAAATATAAAAAACTAATAGAACTAAAATTTTGATTTGGTAAAAATTAATTACCATTTAAATATGTATTGGTATTGAAAAGTTATAATTGACTATATAGCATTAGCATGTATATTGATTTATCTAACAGCATTAATCAAAGAAACTTTGTAACTCTATTTCTGTCTGAAACTCATTAGTATCATTAACTTTACTTTTACATTTTAAGTTTACACTCAATACATCACTTGTCAGCTTCCTATATTTCCTAAATGAGTAAAATATTTGTTCAACATCTCGCGCAGAAGTCATGATATCTAACGCAATGTACACATGTATTTATTAAAGTATAGTTCATATATGTATATAACATAAAGAATGAGTATCAGGTACTTATGTATCCTATTAAAAAACTTAAATAAGGGAATGGACTGTTTCCCAACTTTACACCAAAAATAGTTACATGCTTAGATCGAGAATGACTCCTATATATATTATACGACGATATGACAATTAGGATGGCTTATTATCTGACTTGAAAATCTCTTAAACGAATCTCTAATTTTTTATATTTTAACCACGTATAGTAGCGGCAAATATGTTTATACATATGTATTATTAATGTATAGTATGATGGGATTATTCACGTGATATATAGGATCTAAACATTTTTGTATACTGCATAGCGGTAGCTGTCATTAAACACTTATAGAATACAAAAATATAAAACTAAAATAAACAGGTATATTGAGATGTGAAAGCTATCATTCAATTGTGGTGACATTTTAGAAAACAATATCAGTGGGTATACAAACTAATTATTTGCATATTATATATATGTAAATGTAATTGTTACCGATAGAGATAAAAAACAAATTGTATACAATAGCGTATACCTTTTATATTTGTGTATATACGATAATGTTACAAAAAGGTTGGTCTATTTAAACAGAATGTATTTTAATAATGAATATATTTTGGCAGTCTATATTTATGTGTATCCAAAAAGAATTAAACAATCAAGAATGCACCACTAATGGCATTGGCAGTATACACAATATATCAATACATACAGCTGATATGATTAATAATATGGCTTATTTATCAAGTACTTACATAGTAATACTATACGTAATAATATTATATTCTTAATTTAAAAATGACACTTAAAGGGCTCGAAGTGTGTACTAACTTCAATTTAATTTTAAAATAAATGGAGCAATGAACAAGCTTTGTTTATGTGCGCAATTAGTTATATCTATAGGAAAAAATACAGCATTCATAACATTTTTAAACGGTATAGTGCAATAGATTACATTATTGTTTTTTAAATTAATAATTATCGATGAGTACTCACATTCTATCCTCCGCTATATTCATTGAGGAACTTATTTTATAATACTTGATATTGCATTTAATGTATTTATTTATGTATAGGGGATAAACATGTAGAGCTCAACATGCAAAGGTCAAGTTCAAAATGTAAAGGTCGAGTTCAACATGTAAAGAAAAAGCTCGATGTGTGTAAAGGTAAAACTTATATGTAAAGCTGAAGTTCAAGATTTAAATGTCGAGCTCTACCTTGATATGTCAAGCTCTAACTTTAAATGTCGAGCTCAATCTTTCGCTTACTAAATCCATTATGCCGCCGCCATATTATCAATTCCTATAGTATCAAATATACATTAAGATGAAGTATTGTTTTTGCTCTGAAATAAATATTATTAAGGATATTATGATTTGTATATGATTTGTTTATGATTGTATATAATTTTTTGAAGAATTTAGATCATTAATCACTATACGTAACACAACATATTTTTTAAGATAAGAAATATTATGGACAAAACTGAGCAAAAAAATTGCAGACGTATTATGCTCAACTTATCTAGAAATGTGGCCTTCGTTGATGTATTATTATTGTTTGTATTGATGGAGTAGATTTTGCATAAATAATTGGACAATATTTTTGATGTTCTGTGGGACGGATAACACTCCGTCACCAAACGCCATCAACAATATAAATTCATTATTGAGCCATTCCAGCAGTATCTATTTGCTAATGTACCTAATTTATGCAATCATCTCTTCAGAAAAAGCATATTACGTATATAAGAAACATTGTTGAACAGTACAAAGCAATACAGGAAAACTTGCTGAAGGATTTAAGAGGTACATAGCGTTTTGCCTAATTGCGTTTCGCCTAACCATTGTTATAGCAAAGTGCAATTACGTAATAGCTGAAACTTCAGTTGGGTGCATTTCGCCTAATGATTGTGTTGCGTCTTGCCTATAATATCTACACACTGCTAACGACTCACTGTCGTGTAGTCTCTTATATAAATGCGATTGTGAAAAACCATGTTCAGTCATGGAATTGCAGCTGAGACAGCCTTCATGGATGGAACATTCAAGATATCCCCGGAAATGTTCCTGCAGGCGTACTCATTACATGTGATGTTTATGGGGTTAATTATCCCCGTGTGTATCACATTACTTATACCTTACAAAAAATGTGACCACGTATACACGACTGTTCAATAACATCATAACTGCTACATAACGTCTTGGCCTTCGAATTCCACTGGTTACATTTTGTATTGATTTCGACTATTTTATTATTTCATTATTTGAGTTTTAATCTTTGTAAATTACAATATATATATATTGAAGAATAACTTTTGTTGTTTTATTTTAGGCGTAATGCAATAAACGTAAATAGACGAAACGCAATTAGGCAAGATGCACTGTCACCGAGTTAAGATGCATCTTATACGAAAAAATTAAACAATAATTCACAAGAGCGCATCCAAAAACAATTTCGATACATGTGTGGGGTAATATAACCAAGCAAAATTTTCATTATTACTTTAATTTTTTCATTGCTATAACTATTCAGTTCTACTTATTTTAGATATAAAAGTCATAAAAAGTATTTAAGCAAACATTTTAATAATTATGTCGATTCATACCATTTTATATTTTGAAAGATATGTAGCATTTTTTCTTCTGATAAATTAATTTGTATAAAATTCAACTGTATACAGTATTACTCTAGTTTGGAATTGATTATTCAAATGTATAGTAATATATTTATTAATTTATGGGAAAATCGAAGTAATTCAGAAATGTACAAATATTTCGAATTATCAATAATCCAACTAATGACCTCACTATACTTTCGAGGGACAGCATAATATCAGACAAAGAATATTTCTAAGAAAAGACTCTTAATAATAAACTGTAATATATATATGTATATAAATAAAAATTAGGATTTGGTAAATTCTCTAGATACAAACTAATTAAAATTTGTCGATATAATAAAAAAAATTTTAATTCTTTCAAATATCATATTTATAGTCTATATTAAACATAACTTACTAAAAGTTATAATGTATATATAATAATGCCTTAGTCCTATAATGAGATTTGTAAGTTATTTAAAATATATATATGTATAAAAGAATTGTTTTAATCAAATTTATATTAATTAATTATTGTAAATATTCAGTAGTTTACTGGAATTTTACAACGACATACGTCAATATATAGTTATATAAATTCTTAAATACAAAAAAATATGTTAACGTATTTTAACTTTTGTTAAAGAATAAACTAAATATGTTTTCCAAATTGAATATGCGACGTAGAATTAAGTCCTTAAAATGCAGAGCAACACAAATATACAACAATAAACAATACAAGCGTGTAACAATTAAGTAAATGAGCGATATGTTTATAGAATTATGAATAGTTTCCATTTTAGCAATATTTTTATCTGAACGACAGAATAAGTGAAAGATAATTTGTGTAGCAATAGTATATTAATTGTCACAACTAAGATCACCCGCTTGATTGGCATAAAATGGGTTATATCTATAGCTACAAGCTCATTATAACCTTCTGAGAGTCCGTCATTAACTCACGTTTCTTCTACCGGTGCCAATAAACCGGGTTAGGTACTATTCTTAACTTCTGCTCTGCAAACGTATTACAAACTATTAGTAGTGTGTCTAAAACAACTTCGTATTATAGCAAAGTAAGGATTATATGAAACCATATTTATTCAATAGGTATATTGTTGTCAAAACCTCTTATACAAGAATTAAGCCAAAGGTAGGTATGCATACCTATTTAAATATCTATCGTTACGCCTTAATCAAACTTAGCATGCTATTGAAACCTTTCTTTCTTCGGCACATCCTCTCTCTTCTCCTCGCATCACCATTGCACTGCATACACTACATTATGTCGGTTCTCCGTCTATGCCCCTTACCGAGGGGGTAACGGTAGACCCCTCAGTCTCCCCCAAACAATCTCTCTTCACTCGTTCTTTCTCCAATCAACGATATTTATTATTACCGACAGAGAAAGAGCTCATACGAGAAGCTATTGGAGACGGGGTTATTGATCCACACTTTAGAGAAGACTCACTTATTCTAAGCGCCGGCTCCACCACACTTACTTGCTTTTTAACTTCACACAACGAACAATTTCTGATTCTCACTTAAAAGTTGGAGTAAAACCTCCCCGTTTACTATTTTAATATGTTTACAACAACACTTGTGCTCTCTCATTGCATCAGCTTACTATAATTTCTTTTTCTCCTAACTAGTTTTTGCGTTTTGAAAATAAAAAACATACAGCCCCAAGATTTTCTGTGTAACTATAAAAAGTGGTAGTTTCTTCACTCTCCATTTACGATCAGTGAAGCACCGCCACAGCCGTCGCTGAATTCCTCCCCACATGGGATGGAAATCAAAGGTGGAGGTCCACTGACATCGCCAACGTGTTAATAGTTTCCTTAATAGGTAAAAACCCGTTGCCATCCGCACATCAAACATGTCGATGTCACTGAACGAAGAGGCGCGAGCGATACTGGAAGCAGGAAACATCATGGCCTTTATGGCCTTCTACAAGGACAACAAGAACAACGTCCAACTCCACAAAAGTTTTCCCGATGACGACGATGTTTCCTTCCCCATGATCCTTGTGCAGACATTTCGGAAGATGGAAGCGACAAGAGTGGAGAGTACGCCAATCAGTGTTGAAGAATACATCGAGTGTCTCCAGATGATGAAGGTCCAAGCCAACGCAAACCTTGACTTCCAGGACGAATCTGGTCGAACGGTATGCCATTGGTGTGTTCTCCTTCAAAGTCAGACGTTGTTAGGCGAAGCCCTCAATCTTGGATGTGATCCGCTTATTCAGGACCAGGAAGGGCAGACGATTGTCCATCTTGCCGTCCGGCTAGGTTGTCAGCAGTCTTTGGAGACAATAAAAAACAATACACTAACCTCCGCGGTGTTTGAGGAAGCGTCGTCCTGTTCCGGAGCAACTCCGCTAATCTACGCGACACAAATAGGCACGCTAGAAACTGCCAAAAAGCTTGTTCAACTCAACGTGGACCCAAATCGCCAGGAGAATAATAAATACAAAAGGACAGCCCTCCATTACGCCTTGTTTACTAACAGATTGGATATATTTGAGGAATTACTTAAAGCCGGAGCAAAACCAAATATTCCTGATTACAATAAAAAGACAATTTTAGACCGTGTTGCAAAGTATCCAAATGAAAAATATTTGAGACTTACTGCCCTCTATTCGTCAGGAGAAGTGTTTTCAACAATCGATCAGAACGATGTTGATAAAGTGACTCCTTTAATGGCCGCTTGCCAAAATGACGACACGGAAACTGTTGATCAGTTGCTTGATAAAGGCATTGATACCGAATTAACTGATGAAGACGCTCGAACAGCCTTGCACCACTGTGCAGAACATAGAAATACAGCATGTGCCGGTAGACTCATCACTAAAAATTCAAATTTAGTTCACATGAAAGACCGAAATGGATTTACAACTCTTCATTTAGCCACCGTTTCGGGCAATATTCCTCTTATGACACATCTTCTTGAAAGGGGCGCTGAAATCGATTGTCTCGATAATGAGGGCCATACCTGTCTTCACTGGGCAGTCGTATGTTGCCAATTGGAAGCTATCGATTTGCTCATTAGTCGAGAAGCTTCATTATCCTTGCCTGATGATTACGGGGCTCATCCTCTTCACTACGCTACCCAAGCCTTTGCAAGCCCAGAGGGAGACTTAAAAGGGCCGGCCGTTCTACGTCGTTTACTCAACCATAATTGTCCGGTGGACTGTATGGACAGAGAAGACAGAACTCCTTTTTTGTGGGCCTCTAGTTTAGGTGTTCATGAGTGCTGTGAGATGTTGAAAGAGTCCGGTGCCAATCTAAATCATCGAGATAAGGCTGGATTGACAGCTCTGCATTGCGCTGCCAGTCGCGGTCAATACGAAACCATCGATTTACTACTGGAAAAGTTTCATATGGACTTAAACTGTGAGGACAACAATGGATGTTCCCCACTATTCTACGCTGTTACTTTGAAACATATGCCCATTGTGGAATTACTGTTGAGTAAGAACTGTAATCCTAACCACCAGGACCATCACGGGAGGAGTCCAATGCACTGTGCTGCTGTAAAAGGTCAGGTAGATATTCTGGATATTCTGGAGAAAAGTGGTGGTAATTTGTGGATAAAAAACGATAAAGAAGTCTTTCCATTACACGAGGCTTGCGAAACATCAAATTTAGAGGTGGCGAAGTATATTCTAAATCACAATACAGAGGAGGACAACATTGAAAAGGTCAACGAATTCACATCGCTGGGGTACACCTGTTTACATTTGGCTGCTGAGGCGGGTTCCGTACCTATCTGTGAGTTAATTATTGAAAACGGCGCCGAGGTAAATATCATCACTCATAGCGACGACGAGACTGGTAAAACAGCGCTTAATTTAGCTGCTAATGATGATGTACGAGACGTATTAAAAAATAACGGAGCTATATCTGCCGAGGTAATTTATCGTAAAATTGCCGAAGAGGAAGCAGCACGTGTAGCAGAGGAAGAAGCCGCTGCATTGGCCGCCTTAGAAAACGCCGAGAATCTGGAAGAGAACGATCCCGATAATATTGAATACCAGGAAGCCGAAGGCGACCAGACAACTGGAGAGACAGAAAGTAATGAAAGTGTCGCTGGTGACACAACACCTAGTGGACAACAGTTGCTAAGCCCCACTGGAAGCCCAGTGAAATCATCCGATTCGCAATCTCCCGCCAAATCGTCGTCTTCTAAAGGTGACGGCTCTCCCGCACGTCGAAAAAACGGAATGGATAGCAGTGATTTGCTCTCACCGGCGTCCCCGGTAAAACATGCCCGCTTTTCTAAATCCGCTCAAATTCCGACAGTGAAACCGGGCGCACAACCTCTACACACTGCAAATAAGAATTCATCTAATGTGGGTAGAGGTCAGCCTGTTGCCAGAGACAATAAAGGATTATATCCACCCCGCTCAGGATCACAAGGTAGGGGCACAGGGCCAGCCGGCGTGAATGGCTATCAACGGAATGTGAGCCGCTTAAATAGTCGGCCTGCATCGAAGGCACCACCTGGAGGGAACAAATCGATTCTTCCTGGTAGAGCAGTGTCTTCGGGAAACGTCCGCCCAGGTGGTTATCGTAATGGTGGCATGTCAGATTCACTTCTTCCACAAATCGGTGGAACAGGACAACGAAGAGCGGGCTCGGATACCTCCTCCGTTTCTACTTTGCGCAATGTCCGACCCCAAGTGCAAACGGCGCCTGCTTCTCTGGAGAACTTCCGAGGAGCCGGCGGATTTCCGGGTAAGAAAAAGAAAAACACTATCTCGAGTGAGATCACTGAGAGTGTCCAACAATTCGAGAACACGCGGGTGCGGATGCGGGAAATGGCACAGAAGAAGCGGATGGAGATCTTCAATGGCTGCGTCTCCGACAAAGCCATGATGGAAGCTTTAAAACAGGAGTATCAACGGAACTACCTTCTGAGTCACATCAATCAGCCGAGGTCAAACTCTTCCCCCCGCCTTGCCAAGAGTGATGTTTCTTCTGAGAACCCTGAAAGTTTGTCGGAGACGCCGCGGGAGCCCTTGGCACCAGATGATGAACTGGAAAGTAACATTCGACGCACCCGAGAACTTTACGAAGAAGTGCAGCGTCAAGCAGACAAAACGCTGCGTCAGGCGCGTCAGATTAATACAGCTCTGTGTGACGATCTGCAGAAGAAGCGTATCGCTGCGTACGCGAATACAACGCGGAAATCACGACCAACGACCACGATAAGAAAAACTGTGCCTAATCAACAACGACCAATCTCTGTGGTTATGTCGGAGCACATTCGCCACGAGCGACTCAAGAAAGCCTATTCTTCCCCAACCAAAGATTCTTCCAAGTCCATGACACAACAGACTACTTCAGAGCCATCAGAGGGCGAATTGAACTATCCCCAGTTGAAATCTTCGGAAACTGTAAACACTACTGCTCAATCAGATAAGTAAAGTGCCCCCCTCTTGCACTTTACCATCAACTACACCTATGTATACATATAGCACATATTCATTCAAACGAGATAAATTATTGATATATTCTATATTTTTATATCCAAAAAAGAGAATTAGCATGTATTCTTGCTACGGATTTCTACCTTATTATGCTTTATACCACTATTGTATGTAATATTTTATTTACTACCTTATCTATACATTATTATTCTTGACGTGGAGCGTTTGGAATTAAAACTACACTGCTTAGTTAAATTTACGTACTTGTTTACATTTAACTGACTTTCAAGAAGCTATGTTGATTGTTATTTTTTAGAAGGACTAATTTCTGCATTTTTGTTTTAAATTCCATAATAGAAGTCCTTTTATAAACTTATTTTCGTCCTAATCCAGCCTTTTATGTAAATTATTCTTATTCTGGTAATAAATATATAATTGAAATTATTCCATAAAAAAATGAAATTTGGGAATTTTTGCTTATTTTTATTTTTTACATGCTGAAAAATTGTCTCGATTATAGATAAATAGCTAATTTATACTTACAATATCTAAAACTGTAAACATTTTAATTATATGCCAATCATTTTAATCAGCCGTCACAATTTGAATAAAGCTATTTTTTAAATGCAAGTAACTAATGTTATTTCTAATATTTTGCTAACAGCCAGGTTTTCTACATAAATAATTGATGTTAGAACTTATTTAAAATAAAATTTAATATAATGTTTACTACAGTTCATATTTTATTACTTACACATACATTAATGAGTTTACGTCGCACTTTTTACATAAAAAATAGAATACATATTTCAAGAAAGTTATTATAAATATAAAGATTATAAATTGTGAAATGCAGATATATTCTTTTATAATTTTGCATTTCAAAGATACCGTATATCCAGTTGTATTTTCAAGTTTACAAATAACAAAATTAAATTAAATTTTATATGTAAGTAACAAAATCTATCAATTTAGATAAATAAAATGGAGAATATCAAGAAATTAAGCAAAAATGGTTACATTAAATAAAAAAACTTAATTTTATAGATAGTATGTTTAATAAATTATACATATTTTATTTAAACATTTGATTTTTTTGTCAAATATCTAAAATAATCGGTTTATTGTTTAAATAAAAATATAACACATACGTAACTAATATATATGGTCAAAATAAATATTTATATTGTAGTATTTTTTTAGGAAAACATAAGGAAGTTACATGCATAGAAAAATATCCAATACTTACGAAAATATCAAATTAAATTGTATATCTAGTGCAATGAATTTTTCAATTGTAACATCGTGTAATTTTTTTTAAGTTCATGAGAAAACAGCTCACCATAATAATCAAAATAAACGCTTTAAAAATTGAAACTAATCGATTAAACTGTATTTCAATTCGACTATATGTATTTCAATTCGACTATAAGTCGTTAACTACGTTTAAAAATAAGCTAAATTATTTACAACTGAATTACGAGTAATTTATTTAAAACAAAGCAGTATAGATCTATGTATATTTAATAGGCTTCCCTCCACATGATAAATATATTTTTTAATACTTAAATTACACATTATGCACACTACGTGCCAAAATGAATGAGAAAATTCAAACTCACTCATTGTAGACGCTATAGACTACTGAAAGCATACTGATTCGTCTAATTATCGTGTCGCCTAGCCATTTGTTCGAGCAGTGAACACTATATGATATACTAGGAGTGTGACTATTGATTCGCTTATCCTGTTTGTCTCCTTTGACCAAAGTGTAACATTACATAATATATATGAAGGCATAACACTAAACACGGAAATATCGCTATTAGACTGTTAAATACATAGTTCTATACACAGCAAATAAAGCATTTAATGTCATGGTCCTTCCATAAGCGAATTTTTGTATACGATTAATATTTGTTATATATACCTAGGTATATCAATTGCAAATATGGAGAAGGACACTAATGGAATTGTCAATCTGTAAATTTGGTTTTAAATTTTGTTGCATATTTCTTTAATACTGTACGAGTATATTACATTTTATTAACTAGGAAATAATTTAATTTGTAATTTAACTTATACTTAAATCTCTATTTTCGTTATTACTTATAGGTAGGTACATTTTACGTCGTATAATTTTCTTTAAGCTTAATATTAATTTTTTTATTAATAGAAAATTAAAAAAAGTTTAATTATTTAACTATAGTCTTAATTTAGTTGACTGTGTATTTCAATATAATATAGAACAACTTAATGTCCTGGTCTATCTAAAGGTGAACGGAACTAAATCAAACAACTATAATAAAGCGAAACGGGATGTCAGGAAATTGTTAGACGGATCGTCTAGACTGATATACTACGATTTTTTGAATATATAGTCGACGATTACGTTGGTATATATAATCGAAGGAACTCCTTCCTTCCAGAAACCGCTACTCATCAATGATAAATCAATAGGAACCACACATTGACTATACTTTAAACACAATTTCATTTATTTTCTATTATCTTTCGGCATATGTATATACATTTTCTTAACAATAAAAATGAGGAACCAGATGATTCCTCAAATGATGCCGCTCGATCAACGATTACGCCACTCATGATGTTTATAGTAGATCTTAGACGTCTCCGAAAGTCATTATTCTATATTGAATATATATATATATGTAGTATCTATGTACTTATACATATATAATATAGGTATATTGTAGGAACATTCAAACTAAAAGTATAATTAATTTCCTATACAAATTTTTCCATTTAAAAAAGTTAAAATGGCAGATTTCTGATTAAAAATTAATTTTTCTTTTTATTGAAATCACATTACAAATTACGTGAAGCCAACTTAAACTATAGAAATGAAGATTGTAGCCTTGTATATAGGATTAATTTGTGTTCATTTTATACATATTATACATTATAGACATTTCAATAATTAATATGTCTAATCATTTCATACAATCTTATCCATAGAGTAATTATACAATTTATAATTGTTCTATGGTATTATCCTTTTAAAAGATCAATTAAGACATGTTACAAAGAAAAATAATGGATATTAATTTGGAAAAGTCAATGTATGCTATATTTGCATTAAAACCTGAGTTTATATATTATATACTACTTTAGGATTAATAATAAAAATAATAATAATAGTAATAATAATAACAATAATAATAAATGTTAATCAAATAGGTATATAGATACAAATGGGAATCATGTGTAATGTTAGAGAGAAAGCAATAAATGCATATAAAGAAGAGAAAAAATAGGGTAGCAAAATAGTTGAAGAGGCCTTCTTGAATTTGCCGATGTTGGAGGGAATGAACGAGTTCCTAAATCGGTTCGTTTTTGTCAGTGGTTGGGCAGGTAAACCTACGCGTGTAGATAGCGGGGGTAGTAAATAATGTATGTATATAGGAGATTCATTATACTTTTGAAATAAAACAATTTTTAATTGTTTTTTTATAAATTAATAACAATTTATTATAATATAGTTTTAAATATTTTAAAGCATACATTATTTAGATCGGATCCATAAGGGATACATTTTAAACACAATCATTTTTGTTTTTCACTTTAAAAAAAGTAAAAATCAAATTTTTAATATTTCTTTTTATTTAAACTTTATGTTCAAATAATCAGATGATAAAATTTCAAGTATATTCATCCAACACGCTTACATTAATTAGAAATCATAATTATACATTTTTGAAAAATATACCTACAGTTGTATGTCCCATAAGTTACAACAACTTTAAACAATTATTGTAATTATATTGTAATTGAACAACCCTATTTTGCGACCTCATAAAAGTCAAACCATATTACCTATGACCTTGACATTTTCACAGAATCTAAGTAATATCATGGTTGGCTATCTAAAATCCTGTAGGGCTACGTTATCGGCGTTATAGGTAGTTCTTTAACTATACGCAAGTTTACATTTGCAACAGATGAAACATATCAAAGTTTAAAAAAACCGGTAGGTACTATATATTTTGTTTAAATGGCTTTTCCGGTATACAGGATCACCGTAATGAGGCGTACATCGTGTTTAAATATGAGCCCAATCAGTCAATTGGTTGCTTAACAACAGCCATTTAAACAAAAATAGTCCCGTTTTTTAACTTTTTTTGACATGTTGTATCTGATACAAATGTAACTTTGCGTAGAGTTAAAAACTATAACGTCGATAACGCAACCTTACAGGATTTAGATAGCCAACTATATTACCTAGATACCCAGTTTATAATTATAATGTAAAGCTCTATGATATAAACTCGCTATGATCAAACTTGCTATTTCGGATTTGAAATTACCTGGTAAATATAAAATGTAATAGGTATAACATGTTCTAACTCCAGTAATAATACTTATACTCTTGGCCTAACAAACTGATTTACTCTTTAGAAATGAGATAATTAATGATTATTTAATTTAACCAAATGGCGTCCTATTGATTACTTCTATTATCTCTTTGACACTTCTAAGAGTAAATACGAATTTATTAATATATTAATATATAATATTAACCCTTATAATATATTTGATAAGATTGTATAGGAATATGGACAATTACATTTTAGTGCTCATATTATAAAAAATTGAATATGCTATTTTTCTACTATTCACAATTGGAAAAATTACCAATTTACACTTACAGAATTTGTTGTCATACCTCATAATATTTTTCAATATGTTTAATTATGAAATAAAAGTATAGACATATAGATATCAAAATATAAGCGTATAGCTAGCTATTACCTTCCAATAAATTTTAGTTAACATGTTCTATATAAACTGTATTACAAGTAATAGAATATTAAAATATTCCGTAAGTAATTTTCAATATATTTATAATAAAAACGCATATTTAAAAATGAATAATGAGTCAAATAAGCAAAGATTCTTTTCCACAAATAATTACATGAAATAAGTTTTATCCTATAGCCCATAATTAGAAATTATACTTCAACAGAAAAATATTCATTGTATCGAAAGTTTTCACAAAAGTTATTTTAATGAAAATAAAACTAGTTTATTGACCCTAAATTTTTAATGCTTTAATCCATATTTTAGAGTTGACAGAAAGTTATATATTGTAGTGCTCGTATAGAGTAGATTATAACATACCGATATGATAATTAACTAACTTGAAACATTCTGAAAAGTCTATTTAACTTTATTTTAATCTGATATTGTATTGTTTGGAAAAACAGACATTGAATCAATGTCTGACGTATATTTGTATCAGAAAATGTCATTAATGTAGTATAAATGTAGATTTATAACGATAATATAATTTTTCTATTTTGAAATATGAAATTTAAGCGCTATAATTTACCAATTATATTATTATGAATCATAGTAATTTAATATTTCTTTTGAATATTGTAGTAAAAATTAACTGAATGGAAAATATGTTTAGTTGACATTGATAAGAGACAAAAAGGCTCAGTGGTATATACAAGAGCTGATGCCATTGTTGTTGTTGTAAGGCCAGCGCGTTACGACTGGTTTTCCAGATGTACAAACGCGACCACAGCGTCTGGGCTCTCGAGAAGAGTTGACAGGGGAGGATGGTGACCTCCAAAATTCTGGTGGCTCGGACTATTGTAGGGCCCTCTTGAAATCAGTGCTCTAACGTCTTGGGCTCTCCACAGCAATTTCTGCAGATTGGGCTGTAGCTGGGCTCAATGATCTCCCTCCAGGCTGCAAGGCGATGGCAGCGGTCGCCGAAGTTGAGCCATCAGCACCTCATCCTTACGCGTCTTGAGTTGGCCGATCTTCTCTGACCCGTAAACATGGAGCATTCGAGGGTTTGAAGGAGGTGGGTCCTTGATGGTTCTTCACATGAGAACGCATGCTCACTCTAAGGTTACAGTGGGATCCGCACGGGTGGTGCAGATCTACCATCTCTCTCTACTTTCTGGCGGGTGTATTTTCGGGTCGCGAGGGACCAGCCAGTCTCAGATACCTCAGGATATCAGTAGGGTTCTGCTTGATGGTGTTCTCGTAAGGTGGGTGGCCAAGGGTCTTCAGTCTGATTTCGTCATAATGTGGATAGTGGAGGTGTTCTGTGGATTCCATGACTCCGGGGCTGTGGTTGCAAATTGGGAAGTCTATTTTATTGATTAAGTGTAGAAAATGTTTCTGGTTGTTAGGTTCCCGTTCTAACTTTGTCGGGGGGTGCTACTGTCGACTTTATCAAAGCTATTCTCTAGATAATTACTAATAGTGCCTCTAACTTCCGAAATTCTCTTTGATCTTTGAACTCTCAATCGCATTACGACATGCTAAGTTAGCGGTGATGTCAAGGTCTATAATGGGAATGTGATTTTGGGACTCTTTAGTAACTAGAGCAGCAATTCGATCAACCTTTTCGTTTGAGTCAATACCTACGTGCAAATGCCTGGTTTGGGTGTAGAGGCTGTAGATCTTGTTTTATATTCTCGTAGTGAAGTCATTGTTTTTCTTACTCGTTCCACTAGAAATGAATTTGAGAGAGGACTTAGTATCTGTAAGAATGCGAATGGTGTATAGCTTTGTAGACCATCTAACAACTTCTATGAGGGCAGCATAGATAGCACAGATCTCGGCTCTAAAGCTGGTGCAGTATCTGCCTGCAGCAACTCAGCCCGGAGAGATTCTATGGCTTTCCATGACGAAACCACCGCCTCCGTTCTCTGTGCTATTAACGACCGACATCGGTCCAGATTGTGAGATCAACTAGTTAGAGGGTGTTTAGGTATTTAATAGCGACGTATTTCTTTTCAACTGGAGACTGATTCTTGTTGATTGGAGGGATTGTGTTAGTGTTGATGGTCAGGATTTAAAGAACTCCAGGGTGGCTTGATAATGATAGGCTTTAGAGGTTCACTGGGCAGAGTACTGGTGATGGTGTTGGATGCTGCTTTCCTGCCAATATCTCTCCAAATGGGACGAATTGTCTTAAGTCTCTTAATCTGGCGGCCTTGGGTAACATCTTGTGAAGTCGGTCTTCCGGGTGTTTGCGAAGGGCTTTCTCGTAAAGGCTGATGTCTTTGAACTAGCCGCGGACATAAATAGGTTCGATTCTTGCTTCTTAAAAGAGATCTTCAGTGTAGGTTTTAGCCGGGCAGCCCGTAATGATCGTAGCTGCCTTGTTCTGGATGACTTCGAGTTTCTTGACAAGATGGAAGCCAGCCTCCTGTAGCATAGTCCATACACGAGCAAACATATGTTATGTAGACACTTCTGAGGAAGTTGGTATTCATATCCAGGATCTACCGGCTAGGGCCGACAATCATCTACCATCTCGTTGCCGGATGCCTCAGTGGCTCGTCACCCATTCAATAAGAACTTGTCTAGGGAGGGTGATGAGTACCCTACAGAGGGTCGGCAAAGTCTGTAGAGAGGGAGGTTCTCAAGAGGAGGTCAAAGCAGGGAGGGCTGACTGACCGTTCGTGCAGATACGGACTGAACTTTTAGGGTGACGGGCGATCCATTCGGCTGCCAGGTCAAGGGCCGCGACCTCCGTGTCAAAAGAGCAGGTAAGGTTCGGTCCCTTATTAGCCAAAGTCGTAATTCTCTCATGAAAGGTGGAGCGACTGGAGCTAATGACAGCTGCGCTGCTGCCATATTGGAAGCCTCCGTCTGTGAAGCCATCCATTTAGATGGTCAGCATGAAGAGCTGATCTGTCGTGCGACAAATGTTGGATGCGTCTGTTAGGCCCCATTGTATCAGGGCCTATCGACTTAGTAGAGCGGCCTTCGAGGTGGAGGGAGCAGGACCAATAGGGACGACCTTTTTTCTAGGGGAGGAGAGTAGAGACTGGAAGGGTTGGCGGCCCTCATACGGGAGGCCAATTGAGATGGGAATCATCTCCTCACTTTCAATGTACACCATCCTTCCTGGATACCTTCGACCACCGCCTCTTCTTTCGTCCTCAGGTCATTAAAGCGGTGATGAGAGCTTCATCCAGATGCCATATGCTAGCTACGGTGTCGTTGGGCTGGGACCGGGATTGCTTGCGAAAGCTTTTCCTGGACTTCTTCCGCAACACCCCCGATTATTGCGGCCTAGCATAGCAACCATTACTCTCAAAATTTTCCAGGGATTTGTTGGAGGCCCAGAATCGAGAGCTCCGAATCATGACGGAATAACTTGCAACAACACAGATTAAGGCTCTTCGCTTAGAGGCTGGATAGAATCGTACGCCACTTTCACCAACCGCTCGGCCATGGAGAAGTCCTTGCGTCTTCCAGAATCCAACCCGCGCCATCAAGTGGCTCTCCGCGTAGTCCACTATCGCCGCCTAATGACTCGGTCAAACTGGAGGCAGCACTCCCAAATGACTGCAGCTAATGCGAAGTAGTGGATTCGATCCTGCTGTAAGATATTTATTTTTCCTGGTTAGTGGTTGATGAAACAATGGTGATTTTGTAGAAATTTTGAAAGGTTTGTTTGTTTGACAGTCCATAACCTGCTATGACGTTGAAATAGACTTCTCCATCTCTCTAGAATTGGCATTCCAGTAATGGTGGCATAATTAAAGAGTATCTATTATATGTAATAGCGGAGAGTAAAAAATGCAATACACTGAGTTCTATAAAAATATAATTTTCATCTTAGTAGCTATAATAATTTTACGCAACTTTTAGCTAGGAAGTGTATTAATGGGCAGACATTCATTTTTTACACGGTAATATCAAATATTTCTAGTTAATAATTCTGTTATAGTTCTTTAGAATTAGAATTATCATGATCTAATGCAAAACAAAAGTTTAGAAAATTGTGCCTGATAATTAACTATATATTGTTACTTCACAAAATATGTAGATTTAAGTTTAGAGAAATTTAATACATTTTTTAAACTTGCCGCAGATTGTAAAATGACAAGTAAATTGCGATCATGCTTTGCCAGGACATATTAAAATTTCAATTAATTAGTCGTCATAATACTGTATGAATATGTATATTTTATATTAAAATAAATTTAATAATATTATTTAACACTACTTTTAGATTACCCATTTACATCAAATTTATTAAAATAAAACTATTTTATATTGACGAAGATTTACAGCGCGATGTAATATGTAATAATAAGAGTGAAATATCTGTATTATAATTACTCTGTGTCTTAAACTATAAATTAATCGATAATTAGTTCAAAACTGTAGCGTAAAATGAGTTTGACAAAACTTGGAGTATTGGGCTTCGAACTTGCTCTATTCGTGTTTAAAGGCAGGAGTTCAATCCGCTTGGCTACTGCTCTCATTTAGAATGAAACAAATTATCGATTAATTAATTAAAGTCAATTACGATCAAACACGTTTGAAAACAATAATGTCAACTTAGTGTATTCAAACGTCTTTGATTGCGATCAATTAATTAAGACACATTTAATTAATAATCCAAATGATAATTTTGAACGAATAAAACTTAAATTGGTATCTTTTCAGGTAAGGCAGATTCAATTATGATGGTAAACTTAATGCATATATTTATAAAAAATAGAGATTTTATTCCACTGGATGAATAAATCATTTTAAATAATTTTCAGATCATTTAAGTATAATTTTATTAACTCCGCATGTTTTATTTCTTAAACGGATATTAAAATCCTGAATATAAGTATTTATTGTATATATTATGTACCTTATTATGACGTGCATTAGCGTTAAGCATAAAAGATGTAAATGTTTAAAAAAGTTGTAAAAACAATTAATAACTTATCAAAAAATTTGTGCTGGTGTTAAAACATAAGAAAATCTTTTTAAA
Source organism: Invenusta paracnida (assembly GCA_036023295.1). Classification (NCBI taxonomy): domain Eukaryota; kingdom Metazoa; phylum Platyhelminthes; order Proseriata; family Coelogynoporidae; genus Invenusta; species Invenusta paracnida. The sequence continues at coordinate 5,390 of JAYRBW010034671.1, read as the reverse complement.
GTATAAAAGCATAACAAGTATCATTGTATGTAATTGTAATTTTCGGTCCTTAGTTTTTATTTATAGTAGATAAATGTAATAACTCTATAGTATATGTTTATCTTACTTTGCAGATTCAAACAACAATTCGTGTCAAACTTTATACAAGCACCCTTTATCAAGTGTATAGGAAACCATGTTTATTTTAAATATGATAAATAATACAACGCTGAGGATAATAGCCTACCTGCAGATATAAATCCAAATAGGTACATAGGTTATACTCAGATAGACCTGCTAACCGTCTTATAAAGTTATGTGATATGGAATGCAGACTAATATAATATTTATAGATGCATTCTATCGTTATATTTACGTAAATATATATATTATCTACTAAAAGTGTGGAGTACATGATAATAAGTATAATAGGAAAAAGTAAATATGCTCGTGTATGATACATACTTATAAAGCACGGAATAATCTTCCACAATCTTGACTGTTGATTTTTCAGGGCATCCGTATTGTTGTCATAGGGACACCCTAAAGAAATTGGCATCAATACTCACCCCCCCCCTCCCTCTTTCCTCACCATCTATGTCAAATAATCAAAAGTTTTAATTCCTCCCAATAGGGTGCAATAAACGGGGTGCGAGAGGGCAAAAAGGGCATAATAATGCAATACCCAGACACTCATACATTGTAAAGTCAAGAAAATAGGGGGCATTACAGGAAGGTATTCTTAGATTTGGTCCCCCAAGAAGTCGCCTATCTCAACATACACTGTCATAATTGTATATGGGCAAAGAAGTACGCAAAAGAAGAAAGAGGATCAACTTTTTCCTTTGCCTCAGTGCTTACTTGCGACGATGCGTTTAATTGCCTTCATTATTTAGCGAAGGAAGACCTAATTAATTCTGGAGATTTAGCCCACTCTCGGTGCAAATTATTACCTATGTATGTATGTTATTTCGTTTCTCTCCTCTCTCATACACGAATATACGTAATGTACTCTTCTGTGTCTATGCACCTAATATTAAAAGTGACTGCAAGGCGCAGCTGTAGCGAAATATACTTTAGTATAGAAATTTGCTGAGTTTATTGTGTTCCCGAGGTGCACATTTCCTTAGCAACGTGTGGTTACTAGGACCAAAGATTTCTATTTTTCTTCCTTCTTTTATTCTCGTGTATACTTATATCTACCATCTACATATCTATGTATGCCATCTAAAGGAATAATCTCTATGTAAATCGTGCATACAGAAACTGGGGAAGTTTTCAAGTTTTCTAAAATATTGCGTAACATATAATGAATGCCTTTCTGTGGTATTAAATAAAGTTTAGCTTTAAAATAAATTATTTTTTGATTATTATTTCCAATTAGAATTTGAGAATAAATAAATTTTAAAAAGCCGGACTGTTCTCTCGGAATATAAATAAGAAATACCAATTGTAAAAATTGTTATTGAAGAGGTAGCACTTTCAACGTGTAATCTGTCATCAATTTGACCATAATTATGATGCAAGATTACATTGAAAACTTGGTTTCCTAAAAAAAATGATATTCAATTAACAAATACTTTTTTATTTATTTACGAGGACAAACGATTAAGGCTAATTATATTTCTAACAGTTGGCTTAAGGAATAACATTCTTAAACAATTCTAAAAACTTTTAAGAAAACGTACATTATTATATTTTTGTTTTTATCTTATATAAACACATTGAGAAAGACTATAGTGAACAATAATTGGCCGGTAATATATTTTTAAGGGCAGACTGCCCGGGGCTAATAATGAATTCTCTATATATATAACTGAATCTTTTTTTTAGATAAATATCATCTAATTTTGTAAACTTATCTGAAGTGATTTTATATTACTCGTATGTGTACATGATATGAAAACATTACTAAAAATAACATGCTCCATGAGTTTGAACGTCTAAACATTCACTGTAATCTTGTTATTGGCAATATTCTCCAACATATAGTTAAAGTACAAAATACTTTTTAAGTATTATTTACTTTAAGTCATTGCTTCATAGTAAGATATTGCTCATTACTTCACTAAAATGTATAAGTTTTTAGTGTGTTGCCTTTACTTAGAAACCAGTAGGGCATTAATTATTGGTTACAACTTCAAAATTTTATGAATTACATATACAAAGGTATTACATACAAACTAATATTTTAAAAATAAACAAAGCACTCTTTAGAGATATTTTTAATGAGACTTTATTTTGTGTGTTTGCTTATGTATTTAATGAAAAATCCTTTTAATGTATAGTTCAAGCATGACATGTATTTAAAATTTGTTAATGCAATCCTGTTTGATAGAGGATTTGTACATAATTATATTAATTCATAATAATAAACATAACATATTCAATTTAATTCCAGACAAAACGAAGTATTATTTAACCTTCGATGATAAATTCTTTAGAACTTCTAGAATGTCAAAGCAGGAGTGTAAATCTTCAATCTTAAATAATAATTAGGATTATCTTTAGAAAAAGTATGAATTTTACATTATAAGTATCCATCAATTTATAATCTCGGAGAAAATTAAAAAAACTCAATAAAAATTTATAAATAGTTATATTTGACTACTAGGAAGTAATATAAAAATGGTGGTAACTATATTATATAATGTGTAATATATTTCATATACTTAATAATAAATGCATTAATTTCATAATATTTTAATAATATTCCTTATAAATCATTAAACAAAACGGAATATTTCCTTTTTAAATAACTAAACTTTATATAACCAAATGAAATCAATATATGCATAACTAATTGCAGAATTCATTATAATATGTATAATATATATGCACCTATGTATATTTATTTATTAAAAAAAAGTTTTATATTTATATTCATCGAGAATTGAATTTAGTATTCTTTATTTAATAAATAAACATGTACTTCCAAAATCATATGAAACTATTTAAAGTGACCGATTTGGTCATACTTTAATTTTTAAAAAACTGTATGCTACCGAGATAAAGTTCTCTCTTATAAGAGAACCGGTATACCGGTCCAACATTAAAGCATTCTAAATTTACGCATGTAGACAATCGTTTCATTTTGATAAATTGAATTAATAGTTCGTGTTCGATTACAGTACATTCATTGATAGATATTGAAGTGCCTATATACGTCATTAATTATGATGTCTTTAATTTGTTTGGACGCTATAATTTATTACATAAATACACGAAACGGCTTGTATGAATAAACTTATTTATTGTTATTTATTACCTTCTGTGTTTATTTGCGAAGCTGTAGAGTATGGACACAATAATTAAGAACGACATTATCCACAAGGCACTTTTTCGGAAGTTTACTGATTATGGTTTGAGCAATCTCGTCGATTTTAACTATACATTCGAAAAAGTCTTAACATCTACAATGTGACCTACATTTATTTCATCCATTTTCTAAATATACAGATCAAAGTTTTCTTCTAATAAGTATATGGAAAGACATTTGATTTTTTAATATGATATTTTTTATATAAATTGATAAAATATAATTCTTTAGTAATATTCTTAAGATATAGTTTGTGTAAATATGCAGTACCATATTTGAGTTTTTCCTATATTCTTAGAATTGAAAGATCCATGCTTAATATATAAAATATAAGAATTTTCTGTTCTGACCTTAACATTATGGCCACACTACTGTATATATTTACCCGCTATATATGTTCGAAATTATCTGGAAACGAATTTCCTGGATCATTGGATAGGAAGACGTGGAGGTGTTGAGTGACCTCCCCGTTCACCAGACATCACCAACATGGACTTCTTCTTTTGTGGAGTCGTCAAAGACTTTGTCTTCAATACGCCGCTACTATAAACATTGAAAAGATCAAGGAAAAGATTGTTGAAATGTTTGATAATATCTGGCACAATCCTAATATTTGTCATAAAGTGTGCAGAAGCGTTGTTGACAAACGTAACTCGTGTACTGCATCTGACGGGACTTTAATTTCAACATATTTGAGATTGTGTATGTACATTTAATATTGTTTGATTAAAAATAATCTTAACGTTCTTCTTTCTAATTAGTGACACACTATTTACTATAAATAGTCCAGACTTTTGCTCCACCGTGTATGAATGCATACATGTCTGGCAAAATTGTACGTTATCTCTTTCACTAAAAATAGTTTAAAATATATTTTTAGACTTAAGAAATAATGATTTTCCTGACTAATAATGTAACCATGCTGTATCTGGACTTATAATTATTTATTAAAATTACGAATCTTTAAATTGATCTTTTTTAGCTAAATTTAATTAATACCCTGTCTGCTATATAATATTATCATTAAATGCTTATTCTTATTTGACTTATGTATACCTACATAGGTATGTAAATTAAGTGTTTTTAAATAATTTTTTCATTGACTTCTACTTATCGATATGTTTGCAATATATTAAGTTTATTAATACCTATATATCAATTTTTATAATCTTTTAAAATATATTTATTTATAATAATATAACAAATTCAGGTGATAATTTCTGCATTTAAGGTAAAAGTATGATACAAAAACACGCAATATTTCATAATTCTTCGACCGGTGTTTATAATAAACAAACAGAATATTTCGCTGGTTATGAAAGAGAATAGAGTTGAGATCACTGATGCGTTCATTCAATACTGCAACTCTGTCTCTGCACTCATCAATTCCTACAATACGACCCTATAATCTCTGGCAAATAAACACACTCCCCTTCTAACCAAGCACGTTTCCTACCGCCCACCTGTACCGTGGTTCAGTCAAAACATCCGGCTCGCTATCAAGAAACGACGTCTACTTGAATCTATTTGGAGACGCTCTCATTCACCGCACGATCACGTCATCTTCACTCGTTAATGCAATCTGGTTAAATCAATGACCAACTCTGAAGTGTAAAGGTAAAAGTGTCAGGTAAAGTGTCAGGTAAAGTGTCAGGTAAAGTGTCTAAAGTGTCAGGTAAAACATTATTATTACACTGACTACGTCAATCGTCACTTATCTACTCCGTCCGGTCTTTGGTGCGCTATCAAAAACCTATTACACAAGCATCTTTCACATGTTTTCCCGGCTACGCTCGGTACTTCACGATCAATCGCCTCGCGCTTCTCTGAGCACTTCTCAAACAAAATATACGGCATTCGTGACAATCTGCATCCATCTTGTGCAACTGCTCCCAAAATATTATCTGGCGATGTCTGCTCGCTTGACGAGTTCCATCCTGTGTCAATTGATGAGGTCAAAGAGCTCCTTCATACTGTAAAACCTACGACTTGTCTATTAGACCCCATTCCATCATATCTTGTTATATCCCTCTCAAATGAACTAGCACCTGTTCTATCGGCCATTGTCAACCTTTCTTTCTCAAGTGGTGAA
>JAYRBW010034660.1:0-11988 GCA_036023295.1 Invenusta paracnida | reverse complement strand
TGTCCTCTTTCATTTATGGGGTTATGGCCTAAGTTAGTTAACAGCTATCTACAAAACTGAACCCGTCTATGCTTATGTTCTGTAATTTTTTATGATCGGGTTCGATGATAGTACAGTCATAAATATAAAAATCATGTTGGTATCTTTTTCTATGGGCCACCTGTAGAAATCTTCAAGAAACTAATGTTCTAACATTCATGAAACATCCAGTGGATTGTTTAAAAAAATTTGTTTTCATCAAATGAATATATACATATATAAGATATATATGTATATCAGAATCAAATGATGTGTACATATAGTGGAATAAAAAATAAAAAGCAAATTTATCAACTTAAAAACTCTGGAAGATGATATTGTTACTTATGTAGACCATCTTGCAAAATTCTTTAACATTCAAAACTTTTCATCCAGGCATTATTAAAAAAACAAAATATACTATAAGTTCCTATAAGTGTTTATTTAGTTGTAAATTTAAAATTCCTGTGTGATGTATTTTATGTTCTTTTTGTTATCTACTAATTAAAATACATATTTTTAAAGCATTGTACTACACTTTCGGTACTTTTCTCCTTCACAAAGAATGCGATTTTCAAAAAAAAAGCCAACATGTATTGAGTATCTTTATGAATCAATTTTAGTGGAAGTCAATTTGCCTATGTCAGATAGTTCATGTGATGGACTGAAAATGGGAAATATTTCGATACTTCAATAAATAAACATTAGTGGTATAGATTTTTATAACAAAATTAAAATTAAAATATGAATACAGAATCCAGTCTTCTAACCATAGCACACGTGCATTCATTAAATTAAATAATTAAAAATAAATGAGTTTGTTTATTTGAAAATCTTGCAGATACTGCTGGGTAGAGTGTGGATAATATGCGTAAATAGTCAGGGCTTAATTTTATCTGCACCAATTAATCTCATGTCTTACTAGTCTGCGTCAACGTTCAATAAATGTACCTACTTTAAGTAATACAATTAGCACTATATATTGATTGTACTTTTGTAAATTATATTTATTAACAATTAAGCGATATATCATAGAATTACATATAACTCTACTTAGAGCAAAAGTAGGATCAGGGAAGAAGTAATTAAATACAAAAAGATTATTATCCTGGTGATCGCAAGAATATTGAAAGAACATAATTGATAGAGTATAGAAAAAGATGTAATTGAAAAATTAATGGAAATAAATATTTTTATCTTCTTCATCAATAATATACTGAAAAGTTTCTGCTAAAAATGCAAGGTTACATTTAATTTCTATATTTTAAATATATCATGTTTAATAATATTTAAGATTTTAATATAAATGTATTTCAAACACGTATTACTTTAAAATTAAAATATATTGTCAAAAAACGTTGATTATTTTTGGATAAAGCATTTTAGAAGTACAGAATAATATACATAGTTTAAACATTTGTTTTAAAAATTATTCTTTTCATTGCTATAATATATAGGATGTACATAATATGAATATATACTTCTTATTTTTCGGGTGAATACAAAGAAGTATTCATTTAACGTAGAAAATTAAATATAAACAGAAAATTTAATAGAATTAAGTACTATTTGGTAAAATTATGATTCACACTATAAAATAATAACTCATTATCAATAGAGGTAAATGATCCCTTTATTAGTATTATTCCACAACTAATAAACACACAGCAAACTTACCCGGTGAAACTTGCGATTTTCTACGGAATCCGGATGCTGCATTGCTGTCTAAACCACCGGAACTTTTTCCAGAACTTGGACCTTTCCCCCAATCCATCTCTTCCATTCTTGGCAGAGGCAAATCTGCAAAAGAATTGGAATATATGAAAGTGAGTTTCATATAATAATATAAAAAATTCTAAAACAAAACCAAAGGATGAAAATATAGAAAATTTCGTAATTAATTTCGTTTTTAATTTTTGTTACACAAATATCTAGAAAGTCATAGTAATTTATAAATATTTGCGCTTTGTAATACTGATATCTATGAAATATATCTAGAAATATACTATAAAATATACTATGAAATATATCGAACTATATGAAACTATATTCTATGAAATAGCATCGATTTATAAAAATGTTAAAGTTAAATTCCATATTAATGAGGTAGTAGAAATATTGCCATGCATAAAAAATTTAAATTTAAATTTCATATTATTCACGATGGAATTTGATAGCGAGAAAATGATTTTCGTAAAAGAAACACTTCGAAGAAACAATAAAATAACCACTGATATTCATCAAATGTTGATAACTGCCTGGCCGGATGATACTCTCCATGGATACTCCCCAAAATATAAGAAAAACGACTCCTGTGTTTTGAATGTAAACATTAAAAAATTACATATTAAAACTCTTCTAATTAATTGCAGATTTCATTTCTTATATTTATTTTTAATTTAAACGCAACGAAAAAAATATGTTGTACTACTTCTTGTTTCCCCCTGATTATGAGTAGTATAATGTAAATAAATATTTGTTTTATGCGTAACTAAGTAGTAGTAAACTAAGTAACTCTATAAATCTATATATAGACTTCCCTGCTAAAGACATAAAACGAAAACAATATATTTTTTAATAGTATAAGCATAGAAAACTGAAATAGATGGTGTGAATATATATATCCAAGCATAGGTATTGGTACTTTATAATAACAATACATGTGCATAATCTACTGGTTTGCAAGTTAATATACAAATAGAAATGATGAATAATTACCTATATATACAATACATCCCAAAAATATGTAATGTTATTTTTTCTATAAAAATATAAAAATTTATACCTATAAGAAGGAATGTGACAGCCCCCTGTATATAAATAAGGTAGACTTATTTAGATGTTAGCGTGTATAGCCACAGCTACCGGAACATATATAAATGAATAAATAATCTTTATTAAACTAGTCCAACATTATTTAAGTCTACTTTATTTATAGAATAAATTAACTATAGTCTATAGTCATGCATTTGGAAAAACTAAACGTTCAGATTTTAGTAATTACGGTAGTCATAAATAGCATTTTCCATGCTAAAACATGTCCCTGGTAGACATGAATGACAGCCATCAATATTAACAAAATAACAATAATGGTCAATAATTTACCCAAATACATGTAATATTTTGAGTTTTTTATTATTTAATAATTATAAAATTATATTTGTTATATATATGTAACTCATCGTAATTGTGGTTAACTTGTAACTCTCAAAATAAAGATTTTATTTATTTTTAAGTCAGAGTCAAAAGTAACGCCCTTAGAGTCGTTTCTCTATGTGTACTCTATGATACACTGTGCGCCGAATTCAGAAAATTCTAAAAGAGCTTACGAATGGGGCATGTGTCACTTGTACACGATTTGAAGGTCAAGGTAGATGTATTAGTGATATCAGGAAGAATAGTATGGTAAGAGTTCAAGAAAAAATTGAAGGATATAATAATTCGTCACTCAGAGAATTGTCTAATATTCTTGACCTCTCCAAAAATATGATTTACCGCATTTTAAATAAAGATTTGGAAAAAATTTGGATGTTCATTCGATGGGTTCCACATCGTATTACCGATGCAAATTGTCAACAATGAGTTGATAAATGCAGGAGTATGTTGTTGTCTTTTAAATAAAGTTTAGCTAAATTAATAATGTAACAGTAAACGAAAACTGGTTTTCTGCCAGACATTTGAAACCTAGAAATACGGTTGGATCATGGGTTGGACTGGACCTAGAAGAGACAAGCAACAAACAGTACGACGATCGCCGAAGAAAAGAAGTTCTACGCAATTATAGCAATATCTAAACGAGGTTAAAATTTGTTAATGTATTGCCAATATAGGACACACTGTTAATTCAGAAATTTTTATTAAATTTCTCTAAACTTGGCAATCTACCTAGAATATCTGATTTGTTCACAACAATGCCCGACCACATGTTTCGATTAATACTCAGGCTTATTTGAATAGCACTGGAGTCAGATTTCTTATATAACTCCTTTACAATCTATGTAATCTTTAATATTATTAATATTATTAATGAAAATATTTCCAGCAGATAGTCAATAACAAAGATCTCTAATTAAAAAGATTCTATAATTATGGGCATTCTAATATTGCTATGTATAGGTAGCGATATCATGAAAACTCAATTAATATGGCCATAACAAAAATAATAACCATATTATAGTAATTATAATTACAGATATTTGATGTTACTATCTGAATATTATCTATAAGAATATATTATTATTTTTTAATATTTGGTCATTAATAAATGCCAAGTTATTCAAATAACAACATATTATTGATTTTAAAAACCATATATATAAATAATATTAAGTAGCTAATGTATTTATGATAAAACCGTATTATGTCTTCAACATTGACAATAAATATACATTACGTCAAACAATTTGAAAATTCATTAATTTAATTAAACAAACCATGAAGACAAATAAAAGTAAACTTTAGTAGAATCAATTTCATTAGATAGCAACCAAATCGAAATGAATTACACTGCTAAAAGCAAGCATATTAAGCACTAAAAAAATTCCGATTGACAAGAAGGGCAGAATAAAATATAATATGCATTAAAATCTCGGTAATAAAGCGTGCATATTAGGTACTTACTTTTTCGTCGATGATGGATAACTTTTATGTAGAAAACGAGCGTTGATATAAGAATAAGAGGCGCCGGTGTTGGGGAGGTAAGGTTCATGTTGCGAATCAGTTTTGCTCGCCCAAACTTCCATTCAGTGTCCGACTCCGCCTGAATGCGTTGGTAGGTGTCTGACATCATAGCAATCAGGAGATTTATGAGAACAATTAGAGATATACACATGTAGATCCCAAACACTAATTTAATAAGAAGGATTGAATAACTTGGAGTAAACTCTGGTTTGGGTAGATCGTCAGGTGTGACAAGTCCGTACAGTGAAAAGTAGAGCAGAATCATAATATCACCGACACTCATTACCTTAGCATCCTTGGCCGGAGTGCGTATCGGCGTAAAAGCAGCCGCCATCATGCACGCAAAGCCAAACAGAAAAATCATGAGAATGACAAGGAAGCGCATGAGATCTACCATCAGATCTCGAATAATAATCGACCAGGGCCCAAAGAGGTGGTGAAATGATAGGAAATCGAGAATAACCACGCAAGAAAGAAAGGTTGACAAACCAAAGAGCTGATTGCGAATAAATAGGGCCTCAATTTGACTGTCATGTGGTAGAGCGATCGCTATCACCTGGATCGTAACTCCAAGAACGGCAAATATAATTGTGATTACTTTCAGTAGACCAAGGCCACCTCTGTCAGCAGGATTGGTGAGTTCGCTGACTAGTTGTCCCGAAATCCAGAGTAACAGGATCCACTCGGAAGGGGTTGGCATGATTGACGACCGGTCCGCCAGAGATTGGATCGGTTGCACGCCGACAATTATAAAGAGAACGATCATGTAAATGTGGGAAATCAGATAAGCGGCAAACTTGAGCACTGGTGACTTTTGATATCGATGTCGGATTGGGAGAGAGGCAATCATCCATAGTGGTGGAATACTGAAGAAAAGCAGGAAGAAGAACATAAACTTCCAGGTGGGCCAGTTGAGGTTGCCCTTCCATACGTCAGAAAGGTAGCGCTGCAAGGAAGGGTGAGCTATAACTTCCTTCTGCTCAGTTTCGATGAGGATGTCCAAAAACTGAATGCCCCGAATGTCAACGGCTTTTAGGAGCTTATCGGCCCCCTTCTCCGAGACAGCCAGCGCTACAAGATCGGCGCACATGCTCTCGCAGTACTTGGCGATAAGAAAAAGATCTCGGGCGCGTTCTTTCTCTTTCTCAGCAACAAGAACAAAGTTCTGGGAAAGCTTGGCTGCGGTTTCAGATGGCGCTGGGGACAACAAGATGAATTCCTCGACGGTTTTGTAATTATTAATTTTGCTGCATAGCATAATATCATAGAGAAACTGAAACCAAAACATATATAAAACAAAATATAGATATATCTCTGTTGAAAGATATCTTCATATTTAATTATTTTGCATTTCAATTATAAATAATATAGAAGACTAATCGCTATGACATTCTATAACTCATATTATTTATAGAAACTAAATGACGGAGTATATAACTATTTGTACATATATATATTATGTATAAGCATAGCATGGTATGTATGTATGTATGTATGTATATTATATATTATACATGTTTGTAATATCTGTAACATACATTATGATAATTTAAAAGTTTTAAATAATTCATAAATAATAAATTTTACAAATTAATTAATATCTTGGCAAGACAATGACATATATATTATGCTTTACATTTATTTAATAAATAGAGTATTAAGTACATCAGAAGGTATAATTTCGCAATACATGTTTTAAATATATATGCATTACAATGAAATACAGATAAAATACATACCTCCATTTACTTATTGTACAAATATATTTGAACGGAATAAGTAGATTAAGAAAAGAAAAATAGAAAGTGTAACCATCAATCTTGTACCTTAAAATCTTCCATTAGAGCAAGACTGTCGTGTTCATGACGGAATAAGAAACTCACAACATCTGTATGATTAAAATGTGCCGCAAAAATAAGTGCGATTTTATCATCGGAAGTTTCATTGCAGGTAGAAGCGCCACTTTCAACTAGCAGTTTGCAGACATCGAGAAATCCAGATTTTGCAGCAAAATGTAGCGGTGTAAACAAACTCTGCAGTCAAAAAGAAAATAAATATTTATCATTCAATATTATTTGCTAAACAATATAATATTAGTGCACATCTTTCGGCACTCGGGTCCCCTTCAGAAAAAAGTATGTAAATCTTTAATGTTAATATGTTTTGCATATAAGAAATAAGGGCGTACAACTATTTAGAAACTCCAGCTATATAGTGTCAAATATAGCTCCTTCTCACTGATTACCTGTTTACCTTTAGGGTGTCCCTTAAAAAACCGAAGAAAATGGTTTTATTGTAGGATATAGGAAGTCCAAGCACCAGAACATCCTGGATGAGCCCATATGGTGACTATCCAACTACACCCCGGATAACGCCAATGGAGAAAAAGATGATGACTCTGGTTGCATGCAATTTTGAAGGTGTGAGTTTCTGCAAGGTGCTGGAAGTTGGTACAACTGTTGATTCCGCGGTATACACTACCTTTCTCGAAGAAGCTTTCGCAGCTTTCAATACTTTTGAATTAAGGCAAACGGGAAAAGCTGTTATCTGGGAAAACACAGTAGTGATGTATCATGACAACGCTCGTCCCCATGTCTCTGCGGCAACCAATCGATTTTTTTAATGGAAAAAAACTGTGTAAAACTTCCACAGCCGCCGTATTCGCCGGATACGAACATTTTTTAGAGGTTCGTATTCCCAAAATTGGAGGTGGAATTATCAACTATCCAATTCAAAAACACTGATGAGCGTCAATTCCTTCAAGAAGGCCTACAAAGAAATATTGCACAAATAATGAGTAGACAGACAAATCATGGAAGCAATATTGCTTAAATTGTGTGTCATATATAGACATTGCAATTATGTAGGCTGTTAATTTTACATTTAATAAAACATAATTTTTTATTATTTAGTAAAACGGCGGTTTTTTAAGGGACAGCCCATAGATGCCGAAACTTCCGTGATAGCAAATTTAATAGCAAATTAACTTTTGCAAGAGCGGTACTCACATTATCGCAGGCGTTAATGTCCGATCCCTGTCCAGTAAGTAGGGCAACCATCTCAATATGGCCATGAGCCGAGGCCAAATGAAGAGCTGACCGACCTTTGGAGTCCTTAATGTGCAGTTGGTGCGCTGACTTACTTAGCAGAAGACTCGCCACGTTCGTGTGGCCATTTTGTGCGGCGAAGTGGAGAGGAATTGTTCCCTATTGCAAGAATTTGGAAAAAAATAAAACTATTTATAGATCATTATTAGCATAACAGGCTTGAGTTTATTCATTTTCAACATTTATTTTTTACGTTATTGATAATTTTCTACATAGTATAGAACATATTATACCAAATGGGCTTTATCGATTTTATTTAAAGATAACTTTTCTCTGTAATTCACATGAAATTGAAGTATAAAAATGAATATAAACCTATGCTACATAGCAACACACAGGGAACAGTGTGACGGTATTATATTTTTAAAGTTCTGTTATAGTTTAAATTAAAATAAAGTGTTTTCTATGAGACTTGAATATCGCCAGGTTAAATAAAACCACTGTATTGACGTAATATAAGCCGCGCAAATGTGTGTTTACATTTAACGGCATTTGCAGAGGCAACAATCGAATTGACTTAACACACTTTACACATAACTGACCAAACTGATCTAACATATGATAACCGAAAAGCTCAAGTAAGCGAAAGTTTATGCTAAATGTTTAAAAGTAAAGCTTGACGTGTAAATTTAGACCTCAACATGTAAATGTAGAACTCAACATGTAAATGTAGAACTCAACATGTAAATGTAGACCTCAACATGTAAATGTAGAACTCAACATGTAAATGTAGAACTCAACATGTAAATGTAGAGCTTGACAAGTAAGGTAGAGCTCGACATGTAAAGATCCGAAATGGTTAAGTAAGCAAAAGGTTAAGCTTGACCTAAAAATGTACTAGAGCTCTACCTTTACGCCTGAGATCTACCTTCACGCGTGAGCCCTACCCTTACGCGTGAGCTCTACCTTTACGCGTGAGCTCTACCTTCACGCGTGAGCTCTACCTTTACGCGTGAGCTCTATCTTTACGCGTGAGCTCTATTTTTACATTTCGAGCTCTACATTTACATATCGAACTCTACTTTAACATGTATAAGTTAACTCTAACCATTTCGGCCGCCATACTATTAAGCTTAATTTGTCGATAAAACATCACGTAACTGAATATAAATTATTTATTATAGCATTAGCTATATACCTTTAACAATTTATGACTTAGAACAGTAGCTTTTGTAAACAAAGCGTTTGTTAGATTGTTATGAGAAATTATTTTTATTTAGCCTCCTGTATGTATAGTACACATCATATTGAAACAGTTTATTTTATTATCGAAATAGACAATTTTGTTATATCAACTTGTTTTAATGTCACAGAAAATTTGAAAAACAATTAAAAATAGATTACTATGGATTATATAAGAAGTATTTAGTAATTTTATGTTTATATAGAAATAATAATAATATTAAATTAAATTAATGTACCTAAATATAAATATAAATATTTCACTCAATGAAATGAACTGTTTTTACAATTTGCAAAAAATACGAATATTTCATAATAAACTATTTAATAAATTAATAGATCAAAAAGCTTAACAAAATATGAATATTTTTAGAAATCCATTTTTAAAATGTTGCGTAATAGTTAATTTGTGTAATTTTTAAGACAGAAAATGTATTACATTTTTTCGGTATAATTTAGAATTATTTTTGCAACACTTTAGGATTTGGTTTTTAGAATTATGTTTGTAGTGATCATCTTTACATTTTTACCAGCTACGTGTAGTTCAATAAAACTTACGTTCTGATTGGTAGCTGAGTCCACCTGCACACCATTGCAATTAAGCAGTAGACGGACCAAATTCTCGTGACCTGATTGAGCTGCCAAGTGTAGTGGCGTGAGTCCGGACTAAAAATTGTGAAAATAGAAATACGAAACTCTTTATCACACAGCTGTGCACATTAGAAAAATGTACATATTTTGTTTTTACTTGTTAAATCTAAAGTAGGCGTAACATTAATTATACGTTAATAATAATTCTTGCGATAGAATAAGTGGCAAACCACATTTTAACTACTAAGAATGTTTGTCAATTTTTTGGTAAAAATATATTTCGTACATGTTAAAACTGTAAAACGTGTATTCAATAACCTTTTATAAATATAATTATTAAAAAACACTTTACACAATCTTTTTATACTCTAGCTATAGATTTAATACATTTAATTATAAATAGACACTCACTTCCAACTTGACTTAATGTAGGAATAATATTTTTTAGTCTCGAAAAACTAAGTCTATATTAAATCCCCAATAAATTTTTTCCAATTATGGGTTAGTTCTAAATAAGCTTCAGTAAAAAGAAATTCTATTCCAGTACTCGGCATTATCCCACCTCGGTAAGCAGATCTTTGAGTTGGTCTCCAGTCTTAGGACGCTCGCTCTTGATATTGGCCGGCACATCTGAGAGCATTTCCCGCACGAAGTCGATCTGTCCATAGTGGGCGGCTACATGAAGTGGTGTCATTCCTGTCTTGTGGCTCGTCAGGCGCAGACTCACACGGCCCTTTAGAGCGTAGAGGATCTCGATGTGGCCATGTTTAGCAGCAAGGTGGAGGGGCGTCATACCATCCTGAGAGTAATAGGGTGAATGTAGGGAACGTTGGTATTGGCACGGAAAGAACTTAAAATATATTTCTGACACTTATTAAATTATTTTTAAAGTATGATAATGAAATACATACAATGCTCCTATTATCTTAATGGTTATATCTCGGTTGTATATATAATATGACATGGTTATAATGATTATAATATTAATCATATAACTGAAAATATTTCTGACTTTTCTGTATTATAGACATGATTGTTGTTGTTCTTAGAATGTATTATTTTGCATGCATAATATAAGACTAGCATACAACTTTTTAAACATAATATAAACTTTATAGGACTCTTTATTAAATAACTATTATAACAGTCGGTAGTTTATTATCATATTTTTTTATTATTATACTCGTATATAATATAAAATATTACTAATATTATTATATATTACTTTTTAGTTTGCAAGTGATTAATTTGTTCGATTTTTATAAATATATCTTATTTTAAATAAAATGAACGATTGACTAACGCTATTGAATGAACGCTAAACAAAGTAATTGTTATGCAAGTTCACTTCTAGTTACAACTTGAAATTTAAATAAATTTACTAAAAATATTATATTTGATTTGTGTAGAATAATAGGTACTGGGATAGATGAATGGATGGGAATAAATGCAAATTTATTATTTGGTGTGTTTGTTGGTTTGCCGTCAACATACTTAAATATGGATCATGTACTCCGAATACATTTTATTGCAAATAATTAAAAGGAATAAATTACAATTATAAATGAATACTAAAAATAACATTACGTATATTTATTTAAGTTATTGCATTAAAGCATGACATATTGAGTACTTACAAAATTTTCTTCAGCAGGAGAAGCTCCTGAATCAAGCAAAGTTTTCACCAGTTTTACATGCCCTCCTTCAGCAGCTAAATGCAGAGCAGTGGATCCATTAGTCTGAAATTGAAAGTTGGAATTATTTTATATTTATTCTTTTTATTTATATATAGGTATATATAACATTAAAATGTTTATTATGATTGTGTATGCGTTAAATAATCATATGATGTAAATCTGTTTCATTTTTTATAAGCTGACAAATTACAAAAAACTATACTTTATTTCTATTATATAGACCACATAATATCTGTTGACAAATAAAGTAAAATAATATTTACCAAACCAGAATTTATTGAAATTTTTTAAAATCAACAAATGTTTCTATTATTTTATAAGGAAATTACTGAAACATATGTTTTATAATAACACTTTTAAAATTTCTATTATTTAAGTATTCATATATATTAACAAATTATATTTATAAATAAAACTAAATATTCTTTCAATATAAATATTTACTTTAAACATGTTTTCATTATTTGTATACCCAAAACAAACTAACACAAACCGAGCTATTTTCTAAGAATTGGAACCAATCTAATACACTTGAAGATATTTTTGAGAAAAACGTTATTTGCATTAGATGTCCAGAAATATAATTGAAATACATACAGGGTGGCCCAGAAGTCACTGTCGATCTAAATAATAACAAATAAGTCTAATTATAACCAACAATTTATTATTTATAAACACAAAACAATTGATTGTTTTATTTGATAAATGGAATA
>JAYRBW010034649.1:0-11988 GCA_036023295.1 Invenusta paracnida | reverse complement strand
TCTTAATATGTTTGCATTCATGTTTGACCGCGATAGTAATAAGGATATATTCTTAATATGTTTGCATTCATGTTTGACCGCGATAGTAATAAGGATATATTCTTAATATGTTTGCATTCATGTTTGAGTCGCGATAGTAATAAGGATATATTCTTAATATGTTTGCATTCATGTTTGAGTCGCGATAGTAATAAGGATATATTTATAAATATGTTTGCATTCATGTTTGAGTCGCGATAGTAATAAGGATATATTCTTAATATGTTAGCATTCATGTTTCAGTCACGATAGTAATAAGGATATATTCTTAATATGTTTGCCTTCATGTTTGAGTCACGATAGTAATAAGGATATATTCTTAATATGTTTTTATTCATGTTTGAGTCGCGATAGTAATAAGGATATATACTTAATATGTTTGCATTCATGTTTGAGTCGCGATAGTAATAAGGATATATTCTTAATATGTGTGCATTCATGTTTGAGTCGCGATAGTAATAAGGATATATTCTTAATATGTTTTCATTCATCTTTGACCGCGATAGTAATAAGGATATATTCTTAATATGTTTGCATTCAGTGGTTTTCCTTTGTGTTTATTATTTATTGATGAAATAAATAGTAATATGCAAATGAGATTAAATATACTTCATTTGTGGAAATTATCCAAATTGACCCCAGTGCGCAAAATACGCAGCCATATTTATTCCCTATTAAGTTTCTGAAAAATAGTGTCAAAAGTAAATAGAAAATATAGGCACTTCAATTATTTATCTATATAATTGTTCTCATTAATAGTTACTTTTCTACTATAGATTTAATATTGTCATTCTTTGAGTGTCAGATTGTGCTACTAAAGAGATCCCACGATGCACATATTCACTTATTTCTTTTAATATTTCATAACATGAAATAAACTTGTATTGACTCCATTGACCTTTAAATACTACAATAATTTACGTCAAACATTTGTGATGTGACTTGAGGTTTAACAAGTTATACAGGTCTACAAGTTATAGCATCTTTGTTAAATTAATTTTAATAACATAGTTTTATGATACATAATTGAATTTATCTTTTGTGACAATTGATATACTGTATACTCAGATTATCATTTATAAATGTTAATATTTATTAGTCATTTAATTAATTCTAAATCCATCTCCATGTTCTCTACTTCCAGAACTATTCTGTCTGTCATCCTTCCGCTGTTATAATTTCCGACAAGAAAAAGAGACCCATACTGATGCTCTTAGCTCGTGCCAAGGTTATCCTCCTATGAGCTTAGTGACCATCAACTCAAAGAAGGAACTTGTAAGTTTTGCTAAATTTAAAGTAATACAATTCGTTGATGTTTCCGTACCATGAATGTTTCCTAATCAATTTACAATTAGCACAATTTCTAAAAGGTGCTGCTTGATCTTACAATTTAAGAATTCGCATCCCTTTCGAAATCGAGCTGAACGTTTTTCGAATATTATTTACCCATAATACATTTTTAAAATGTATTTGTCAATTCTCTAAATAAAAATTAAAAACAAAAATTGAGAAAACTTCGCGCCTATTAGTTTAAACGTATATGTTTAATTATTCTTATTATTATATTTAAACATTTACATATATTAAGTATTATTAATTTTCCATTTTACTAACTTAACTTTACAACTTTACCAACTTTAGATTTTCAAAGTAATAATTAAATTCGTCGTTCCAGTTCAAATCTCTGTACGTATTCCTGGCTAAACAAACTGCGCTCGATGTTCATCGATATATCCCACAAAGCATAATTGCATTTAATATATATCATATCTTAATATTAAGATTATAACCGTTTTAACCCTATTTATACTGGGAGGTGGAGGAGGTGATTCGCCTTCACATCTATTTTCACTGACATTTTTATTGGACAAATTGAGTATAGTAAGCTTTCATCACTTTCATTCAAATAAAGTGCTACCACTTTTTGCGTAAAACTCACTAATGTACACACTATATGATGGCTACTTGACCTTGGAAAAAGAAACCCTGTTTATTATGTTTAAAAATGTTCAACAAAATATCAAATATTCAAAATCAATGAAATTATTTTATTTGTTCATTTACTTAATAAAAGTAGATTATTGTTTAAATAATATACTGTAATAATTGTGATATATATCAAATAAAAAAAAAATCGAAATTGGTTTCCAAAATGTGTTTAATTTATGTTTTCTATTTATTTCAATGGAATGTATTACAAATATCATCGTTTACCTAAATGCCAAGTTTTAAAACTCTACGCTACAGAAGAGTTTTAAAATTATAGGGGGTACAATAACCCCATCCGTGATATGGATGCCTAAAATCCCGGTATGGATAAGATTAAGCCACAAGTATATAACAAGAGAACCTCAAGTTATTAAATTATAGTCAACATTAGCACGAACAGTAATACCTGTATCAGTTGTAGACAACATTAGCACAAACAGTAATATCTGTATCAGTTGTAGACAAAATTAGCACACACAGTAATATCTGTATCAGTTGTAGACAACATTAGCACGAACAATAATATCTGTATCAGTTGTAGACAACGATAGTACAAACAGTAATAACTGTATCAGTTGTAGACAACAATAGTACAAACAGTAAAATCTGTATCAGTTGTAGACAACATTAGCACAAACAGTAATATCTGTGTCAGTTGTAGACAACATTAGCACGAACAATAATATCTGTATCAGTCGTAGACAACAATAGCACAAACAGTAATATCTGTATTAGTTGTAGAAAACATTAGCACGAATAATAATATCTGTATCAGTTGTAGACAACAATAGTACAAACAGTAATAACTGTATCAGTTGTAGACAACATTAGCACAAACAGTAATATCTGTGTCAGTTGTAGACAACAATAACACGAAAAATATTACCTGTATCAGTTGTAGACAACAATAACACGAACAATAATACCTGTATTAGTTATAGACAACAATAACACGAACAATAATACCTGTATCAGTTGTAGACAACAATAACAAAAACAATATTACCTGTATCAGTTGTAGACAACAATAACACGAACAATAATACCTGTATCAGTTGTAGACAACAATAACACGAACAATAATACCTGTAACAGTTGTTGACAACAATAACACGAACATTAATACCTGTATCAGTTGTAGACAACAATAACACGAACAATAATAACTGTATCAGTTGTAGACAACAATAACATGAACAATAATACCTGTATCAGTTGTAGACAACAATAACATGAACAGTAATAACTGTATCAGTTGTATACAACAATTATAGTACAAACAGTAATATCTGTATCAGTTGTAGACAATAATAGCACAAACAGTAATATCTGTATCAGTTGTATAGAACAATAGTACAGTAACAACTCCCATTCGTATTTATTTGACCTCAAAAGGAGTACATCAAAAACAATATGATAGACGGGCTTCATGGATCAAACAACTTTTGGGTTGACTTTAATAACAACACTTACGTGTGAGAAGTTATTTTCTATTATATATCGTTTGTTCTGTGTTTATTCTTTTTGACTTCTATTTATCCGTTTTGTGACTCCACAATTGTTTGTTGTGATGATTTATTTGCTAACTATGGTGTACGTATCGAGTAATACATAGATATATCAAAGTTGTAAGGCTTACTATTATGTTTATAAGAAGAATTAAACAAACAACGATACACATTTTCAACGGAAAGTTTCTGCTGAGAATTGTTTATTTCTTTATTTGTTTATAAATGAATGAAACAACATTACAACAAATTGTAGCTTGCCCAAAATAAAAATAAAAAGCCACAACAGAATATCAAACATGGATAAAGTTTTCAGGAACCCAATTTTCTTCCATCATATGAAAAGTACAACCATAGCCTAATAAAAATAAGTACCAACAACTCTGACAAAACTACAACATATGTATAAAAGAAATACGTTATCTCTATCTGCAAGTAATAATAAGGGTCATTTAAAAATCTAAAAACAGTCAAAATATGTAGCATACGAATATTGACAACGTTTTCCTTGTTCTTCGAAATTCGAATATATTGAAAATCGTTCTCGTTTTGGATGGAAGTACATTTAAAGAAGAAAGTAGCGTTTATTAAATATCCGGCGTATGTCCAGGGCTGAAATATTTATTTTGTAGATTCGAAACATTTGACTTGTGTACTTTACATCATACGGCTAACTCTCTCCCAGATTCGACTATACGAATAGATATAGAATATGTAGAATATATGTAGAATAGAATAGAATATAATATGAATAGAATATGTATAGAAGAATTACACATAATATGAAATATATCTTATAAATACCACCTTTTGAATTAGAAGTAATATAATTCGAAGAGTTTGTTAAAAGGAGTGTTCAAACTGTTAATTAATGGAACCGATAATGACCTCAGGTGCTTTAAGAATCATCTTTAATAGAATGCGGATTTCTGAGATCAAAACAAGGATCTGTCTCTTAAAAGGAATGATCAGGTTAGTCATGAATTTGTAAAGAAGATCAATTTTTTTTTACATTTTTCAGACAATTGCTTTTACATTATTTAATACGGTTTGTCATAACTTCAGTATACTTTATTCACTCAAACTGTGCTCCACGACTGGCTATTTCTACAGTTTCTGCATAAAATGAAAATGTATTGATCTGAATTAGCTGCATTAATCCTCCGTTATGTTCAGAAACAATTTATATACCGTCTGACTTTACCGTGAAACGAAGGGCTGCTAAAGTTTGTATCTCATTATGATTGAATGTAATATTATTACGGAACCAGCTTGTTCATCTTATTTGTATTAGATTCACATAATATCCAATATTCTAAGCTTATCGCATTGTATTAGTTCATGTTGGGATTAATAACAGTGAAAAGGCATGAATCACATTTGACTATGGTTTTTTTATAATTACTTGTTAATATATTTCTTATAAAGATAATTAAGCTTTTCTGAATTCAATTTTACGCATCATATGACATTATTTTAACATGTGTAATTTCTAAAATATCAGGAAAGTGTTTAATATAACTTGACATTACTCACTACAAGCAGGACACCGTCATAAGCCGCAATATATATGTTTATGTCTGAGTAGTACATCTGTATACCTTCTTTGATTAGAATATAGATAACACAAGTGATATTCTCCTCAATTTATCATCATCATTTAAGCCACACTTGGGAGTGTACAAAAAACAATCTCGTTGGACTTTGTAATGCAAGCAAAGTGAACAAAGGCGAGAATTGTGTCGTCTTCCTAGATGATGGATGGTATATCTCAACTCAATGCTCTAATAAGCGAGCGTTTGTTTGCTCACAAGAATACAACTTCTCTTCAGAAGGTATGCGGTAGCTTTTGTTGACATGTTTAAGTATATGAAAAATGAGAAATTATATTTATTGTTAAACGATATCGCTTTATTATTAAAGCGATAAATAGAACTTGTAATGTGGAAATGGCAGATAGCAAATGCATCATTTAATCAATCATCGTAGAAAAGATAAATGTAATAAGTTAAATGGTCCAATTACGATTTTAACCGTGACCTGTATGTGGGCTCAACTGAAATAACGAGAACACTTTTATTTGGAATAAACGGACCAATGTTTAAAGGCAAAATTGTTTTAATTCTCATTTGTGGGCGTCTTTTCTAATATTCAATTTATTAATTGTTTTATCTATACACGTTTACTTATCTTACTTATTTGCCTTTCTCGTTTTCAGTTAAATTGTCTACTTCTTTGTCAACATACAACATTAAACCAACTCACAGTAAGTCTTCTCTCTCTAATATAATGATCTATAATACCTTCCTGCCTTACTACTACGTCTTGTTTAATTTATGTCCAAATACATATTGGACTCGCAACGTTTCAGAGTATTCATAAATAGTATTCTATTTTGTATTATAATCTACCCAACGTTTGTTTAAATTGATATTTTACTGTCGAGTCCACAGCTTTGAAAAAAAAATTGTATACATTGTTATAGATTTTTTCTTATTATATAATATGAACGATATCAAATTGTAGGATTCTTATTATAAATTTTACAACGTTACGTTGTGAATTTATTCCCTCTATTGAAAAGCCTCAGTTAGATGGAAAATTGTCCATTTCTGTAATGTAAACTCGTGGCATCAAACAATTTTAAATAAATTGTTATGTTGTACAATGCCGCAAATAACATTCTTATTTAAGTAAACTCATTGCAGGATTATCGATTGCTTCGAATACCTCTACTGAACAGCCCTACATAACTTGGTATTAGAGAGATACAATGATAATTTTTAAATTAAAAATGCTACCTGATCCAGCATAACTAATCAAGATTAACCGTTTTCTGGAGATTCTAGCAATGAAAGCCGTTGTTGGATAACTGCCAAATAATTGAAATTTTGCAAGTATTAGGAGATTTTTCCTGTCTGTCTATCAAATGCTGAAAGAGGTATTCTAGTCACGCAATATTGCTTAATATGTTGTTGCAATATACAGGTTTAGTGCACTACAGGTGTTCTGCACTCTCAACCTATTACAGCTTATATTATACTGTTATTTTATGTATATTTTCACAAGTTATTATGTGATTTTTAGGTGCTCAGGTTTTGGAAGGTCAACTACTCACAGGGTCGACTCATCTGGGCCGCCTTGGTCCAGTCTACCTCTCTGGGAGTCTTCAAGGTTGGTTCGACTTCATCGATTCACCTTGGCTGTCCTTCAAGGACCTCGAAGTCACGACTGGAGACAGAAACACGGCTCCCTTCATCATGTTTACGGACATGTTGGGCATACTGGCCCAGCTCAAAGTTCGTCGCTCGGCACAGCATACAAAAACTATCTACTTCTACCTCTTAATTCCGAACACGGAGTTCAACAGGAGGCGTCAGAGCCCATCTCAAGCCAATCTTGGTACAATAAGCATATCTGGGACTGTTAATATCGTCATGGGGAAAGAGGAAATTTCCAGTGATCTTGGTAGCTCTGATGTTCAATTCGATCAATGGAGTTTGATTTCTTATACTAAAGCCAAGTATAATGATAATATTAAATTCCGATTCAATTGGATATAGTGATTGTCGTAAAATAACGATCATTATTAATTGTAATTCCAATCAACAGTAGAATATAACATGTAGAACATTTGATAATTTATTAATTCGAAAATAGTTCTATTAGCATTTGATTTTCTTTACTTGTACATTCAATGATCATTTTGAAATTAATTCCGTTTGCTAATTACAACATTTAGGTTCCTTTGTGGGCATGTGTTTTTCATTTAATGTAAATACACAAATTAATTGTACCTAAATGCAGATATATGTATTACAATAAATTAAAACGTAATTGTTATTAATTCTTCGTTGTTTTATTCAAATAGTATGAGTACGGCTTATAAACACAGATATCTAGTCCTAACTTCTTCTGAATAATAAAGTCTTGTTCAAATGTTTTAGAACTTTCCGGTTTCAATGAATATCTCTCTCGAATTTTGAGAATAATAATATACAATATCTAAAATGTATTACACGTTTTTCATCTAGATCAAGACTATTATGCAGATGAACAAAACTGATATGTTGCTCATCATTCAGAAATTCTAAAACATCAGATTTTATTTTGCTTTGTTTCCGAAAGGGAACTCTCCTGCGGTGTTATTGACACCAGTTTAAGGGAATCAATTATTGAGTAACATTTTGGTAATCTCTGCACTTGTTTGAGACCAATCTGAAATGGAAATTCTGCGACCACAATCATCGAAGGGAATTTAGTGAGCGGCAGAAACAAAGTTGTGAATTGGAAAACGGACTCCACTGTGTGCTGGTTTAGTGTAGAAAGTTTTAAATGATTATGCCATTGTAAAACCATTTCAGCCGACTAGTCGTATAGCGCAGCTCCAAAAAGGCGATCGTTACAACATCAAGATGGATGATGACATGAAAGACAGGGTAGGTCATTTCATTGAAGACGACTCCCTGATAACCCTAAAATAAATAAATGCAAAATTAAGGCAACATCTATCTGACAAGTCTGCTGTTAGTGACATCACCATAGCAAATGCTGTAAATGGAATGCTCAATAAAATCAAGCCTGTTTCACACGTTCCTGAAGAGCCAAATTCTGAGTCAACAAAAAATCTGCGTCGAGACAATACAACTTGGTTAACAGATGAAGCGGTTGAACCAAAATTTATTTTCATCGACGAATGTGGGTACAATATTTGGACGCGACCATCGCATGAGGGAGCCTTGAAAGGACAGTTGGCCATCAGAAGAGTGAAATGACAGCGTAGACGAAATGTCACTGTTTGTCTCGCAATTTATCAGTCTGGAACGGCGCATTACATTGTAGTTGAAGGAGGCCTAGATCGTGATCGATTCCTCGGATTTCTCACTGAAGTGTTTCAACTAATTGAAGAAGAAAATCGCATGAACTCGATCTACGACAATGCCAGATTCCACTATGTTCTCGATCTACCCGAAAATCACCGATGCATATCTCTTCATACACACCTCAGCTCAATTCCGCGTAACTTGCCTTTTCTACTTTGAAAAGCGAAATCAAGCGACATTTTGTAATAATTCAAGATGTTACACCTCCCTCAAATGTAAACTTGGCTCCACACCGTCGAGGAATTTTTATGAGACTCGCTCATCAATTTATCGGTGTAATCACTCTCAACAAATGCGGCGAGTGATTTGCTACACCCGAAACTATATACCTCTGGGCATTGCTGGACAAGATTTCCATAACTAATGTGTATCATATACATATGTATGTCATATATTTCGTTACTAAATACTGTTTATCGTATTGATTAAAACGATAAATATTCTTCTTATTACTGTTTATATATTGTTGAAATATATTTTTTGATATGAACTGTAATTAATATATTTTATAAATTAAAGCAAGTTTTGTTAAATGAATAAATATATTAATTTATTTAGATATATCAAATATTAATTGTTTTAAATATGAAATAGACAGGAAGAATGAATGTAAAAACCAATTAAAATCAAATTCTGAATCGTGAGCATCAATTATATTCTTCGAATGTTTCTTATGACATGAGAAACGATATATAAATCTGTAAGTTGCATATCGCTAAATAAATACTAAGATTATTCTATTTTAATGAATTAAATATTAAATTTCGTATAATTAAACAACTAAGAAATTAATATAACGCAATTTTAAAAATAAACTAATTGATTTACTATTTTTTAATCAATTTACATAATACGGGGAATTATAATTTAACTATTTGCATCATCGAATTTACTAACGCAATGACGATGACTGACGGACATTCAAATGTGCTCTATTGAACTGAGTATCGACGGAAATGAAATGTAAAACTAAGTGCTGTGCTTTAATAAATTGGTTATGTGCACTAGGTAAATGAAAGGATCTCTATGTCCCAGAATCAAGTGTCAAAACCGATTGATACACTTAATCGATTGGTTAATTGAAGTCTTTGGTGACTAAACAATAAGTGAGATTTATACATATAACCCGAGTAGAACCTAATTTAACTATAATTATGTCGAAGTATACCACATAAATCTAATGTATAACAATTAAGAGAGTTACACATGTTTTCATTCAATAAAGATAATGAAAAATTGTTGTTCCTTGAGGTGTTTTTATATAAAAGCAAAAAATAAGAAAAAAAGGTTGAAAATGTAAATTTAACAATGAATTCGATGTCATCACAGAAAAACTTGACGTTACTACCTTCTGGTGTAATATAATATATGGTGTGTTCTGTTTTCTGATTAATTTAATCAAACCAAAATAGGAATAAATATATAATTAAATACATTAGTTTTAAACGTTTGCATTTATACAATGAATACTGTGTTGATGAAATGTCTGTAATATAACAGTATTGTGGGTTAGCTCTATAAATGTGTAAATGTTATGAATTTCACACACTGGTTGTATAGCGCGCACGTAATATTTATAATTGCAAAGTTAGTCGTAATGCGTTGATTTAACTCTCAACAAGGCATGTTTAGCTTGATTAATTCTGTAAATTGATATATTATTATGCTTCAAGAACGTTATTATTTTTCACTACATGCATTGTGTAGAACGCTAATGAAAGGTAAGTATACGTTTTATATTAGTGACTTATAATTGAAAATACACGAACTATGCTTGTGCGCATAAATATTGTACACTAGTTCTTGAATACGTTTTCATGATATTAAACTGATAAATGTTTACTTAATTTAATAAATTACATTTAATTATATCTAAATAGAATGATTTTTAAAAATATATCTTTATAAACATTATTTTATCGATTATCTACATTATACTATCAGTGGGACGAAATCGCGGCTTAAATATATCATACTCTAATATGCAGATATATTTAAAAAGCACGTATACAATATTTGATAAATAAAACTTGATTTAAATAAATTATAGAACTTGTATTAATAAATATATGTCATAATACAAATAACAACCCATAATTTCGTAAAGTACATGCAAATATTATTTTTTATATTTTGAATAATATTTTTAAACTATTAAGTAAACGATGCACAAAACGAAAACTACATCGATGAATAAATATATGCCATCACATGATCTCGAAAACAAAACATTAAGATACACTGATGAAATTGATACATAATTATATGTTATAATGCTGTAAAACAATCCAGAAAAAGTAGATCAATATGTATATACTATCTATGAGAAATCAATACATCACACAAATAAGAGAGTAAACATTCAGAACATGATTTTCTTCATAGCATACTGGAAATACTTAATATTCATATTATTTCCTTTGAATCTGTGAAAATGTATCATAGCCAAGATATTTTTCCGAATGTTTTAAAATTATTTGCCTGAAATTTCGAGTTTGTATAAATCGTATATATTGGTACATTTTTTTTAAATTGTTAATCCCCTGAATTATGGCATATATTAAGGATAAATATTGGCAATATTTCATCAAAAGCTAAACTAAAAGTTTTAAAGTAATTCTAGTTGTATTTGAAATCTTTTATTGGTAATTGATTTTTCATTTTTTGCAAATATCGTTTTTGCTTGTACACCAATATTTGTTTAAACAGTACTATATTTAAATATATAAATACATATTTAAATATCTTTTACTAGAGTACTAGTGTCAGTCCCAGTAGAATTAGTTGAGCCAGCTGCGGCTAACATTAAAAAAAAAGAACCGGCAGCTGGCAGCTAACCCCCAGGAAGGTCCAGCAAAAAGCCGAGTTCATTCTACATTGTTTTCCGCACCGAGTGCTTCACTTGCAGATCTCAACAATTAAGGTGTGGGTTTATTATCTGGTGAGAAATGCCGTTTTTTAGAAAAGGAGTCATTCAGCCTCTTTCATTCATAAACTTGTCTAATTTTACAGTTAATTATTCCTGTGCTGGCCTTCTTAATAAAGGACCCTCCTTTGTACCCACTACTTTTTCACAGATTCAAAGGAAATGACATGAATATTACATATTTTCAGTATGCTATGTAGAAAATCATGTTATGAATGTTTACTCTCTTATTTGTTTGATGTATTGATTTCTCATAGTAAGTACATATTGATCTACTTTTTCTGGATTGTTTTACAGCATTATAGCATAATATAATGTAACAATTTTATCAATGCTTGAACCTAACACTATATCTTAATGTTTTGTTTCCGAAATCATGTCATGGCATAGATTTGTTCATCGATGTAGTTTTCATTTTATGTATCGTTTACTTAATAGGGAGAGAGAATGTGGCCACCCCCCCTCTTATGATATATTGGGTTATCACAAAAAAAAATTTTTTGCATTAAAAATGTATTTAACTTGAAAGATTTATACAAAAGTAAACGTGTACAAATGGACATAACATGTTTTATAAAACGTAGTCACCGTGTGCTGCAATGACTTCTCGGCAGTGATCGGACAACTTTACCGCTTGTTGTCT